>VZTL01047290.1:44843-70976 GCA_013400535.1 Scopus umbretta
AGCAGCACTGGCTTTCAGCTATTTAGAATAAAAGCAAAGCTTCTGTTTTTCCAGAGCTCCAGTTTGACCTCAAGCAGATAAAGAACATGAAATGACAAACACGCAGCAAAGAGTTACTGTGTCCTTCCCTCCTTGGCCTCTGTTTACATTAGGAAATGTACCCGGGGAGGAGGGAAGGGGAGGCAGGAGGGCTGCCTTTCAGCGCCACGCTCAGCTCCGCTGGCTCCGGCTGGAGCTGGCCCCTGTTTCTGAGTAAGCTTACTCCACTCCAGATGTGCCTCGGCTCCAGCGTGGCTGCCATGTACAGTAAATCGGCATCTGAGGGCTCGTCAATCTGTGGGGTAGAGCAATTGCGGTCTCGCCAGGCCGCCCCACTGGCACAAACAGAAATTTGCGCCGCTGAACTGGAAAAGGAGGCGGAGGAGGAGGGAGAGAAGGGAAAAGGGGCGACGGGGAGGGAAGGAGGCAAATAACGGGAGAGCAATGTGTGAAAGGTGAGGGGCTGGAAGGTGTCCGCTCCCAGGAGAAGAAGGGGAAGAAATAAACACTAACAGCCAACGGGGGAAATGTTCTTAATGCGTTTGTAAATTTACTTGTAAATGTTTTACACTTTGAGAGAAAGGGGAATGCTCCGTATCGTTTGGCAGCGTTGGCTGTCTATAGGTCCCTGTGGATATACTGGTTTAGTACGACTTGTAACCAGGGCAAGAGAAACATAAAATAGCTGGGAAAACACAGCCAATTAGTCATTACATGGGAGGGACGGGGGGAGAGAGAGACCCTTAGCTAATTGAGTCCCTCTTGTTTATGTCCCTGCAACATGACTACGAAAAAGCAGAGGCAACGCCGCCTTCTAATCAAACTGCAACCTGCAAACCAGTCGGTGCTCCCATTTAAAATCCTCCAGGGTATCCTGACGCTCGCAAGATTTACCTATTTGCTGTCATTGTAAAATACAAATTGTTTCGCTAATCAGGCAGTTTGCTTTGGACCTGACCCCAGTTGTACAAATTCCAAGTTGGACGTTCATTTCTGATCTCCTGCCGCCTACACAACCATTGCTAACTGAGTTTTAATAGGATGAGAAAATGATCTTTTCTTTTATAGTGGCTTCAAATGAGCTACCCAGCTTCAAGCTGACTAGAGCTGTGTTTTCCTAATCACCATTTTTTAATAGCAATTCTGAGGACCAAAATGCTTGCTCCCCCTCCCTTCTCTCCCAACAGTGCCAAGTCTAAGAATGTAAATAAGTGTTAAATTGAAACACAGAACAAAAATGGGTCAGATTTAGTGTAATTGAGTCATAGTTAAATTTAGGCTGCTTTTATTTGCGAATGTGCACTTTAACAGCAGCTCTATACAGCATCTCTGGGTAGAATGAGATGCCTCATTTATTTATTATCTTTATTGTGGTTGTGCTTGAAATTCTTAACAAAGGCTCCCAGTCCCTTTGTGCCACGCACTGTAAAAGATGAGCTATGCATTTTAAAGACTCTTCTTTGCCAGAGAGGCTATCCTCTGGGTACCACCTGGGTTAAATGGCAGGATCTTAAACGGGCAGAATTATTGTCAGCTGTTCCAAATTTTCAAAAATTGTCAATTGAAGCTGAAAAAAAATCATGAGGCTGCAGGAAAAAAGTCATAAGATTTTCCAAAGGGTATATGCAGCATCCTTTCTTGTCTCCCAATTTGTGAGTTTTCAAATCTTCCCAATACACTGTAAGAGTATGAAAGCTACTTTTTTAAAAGGAATACTCAGATTCTTGCAGTATCCCTTGATTTAAGGAATGAAGACTTAAAAACATCAAATATCATTAGATTTGAAATAAAGCCATAAGACTTGGCAACACAGCAAACACTTGTATATGAGACTTGATTTTCCTTAACACCCCATTGACAGGATACTAAGCTTTTTTCCCTCTAGGTTAATCAATCCTGCAAGGTACAAGGTGCTCTGATTCTGATTGCAAAGAACATATGTAATCATATACGATTAAACAATTAAAGTAAATATGATTATTCTTACGCATAAATTTCATACCGGGTTTTCAGACACTGAAGGCACTGAGATCATTACCTTAGATGCAGGGCAATAGAGAAGCTCCACAAGCCCCCAGCAAGCAAGCAGGCATGCATCTGCCAAAGAGGGCAAGTCCATGCATAAAGACTGTGTCACATTACCAGCTCTTCTGCGTCCACCAGAAGGAGGCATGCTGCCCCCCACTTCTTCCTCTCGTCTCAGTGTCCAGCCCGTGCCCCAGCTAGCCCCCACAGAGGCCTCTCACCATAGCTTTATGCCTTGTACAGTCATTTACAGCTGGACAAAACGGACATAAAGCAAGTCTATCAAATCAACATGGCAAGATTAGGATCAAAATTACCTCAGAAACTGACTGTTTAGAATTAGGCTGGCCAAAGCACTGGTAAATGTACAACAAGCACTTCCCTTACACTGACAGAAATATGAACTGGGTGATCGAACAGGTGTTTTCAACGGCCGGCATTTCCATGCAGAAAGGCAACACAGACGGGTCTCATTAGACAGTAGCTGAGTTTAGTGAGGAATGTGACTTTTCCCACCCAATGTTGAATGAGTGGTCCAGGGGGAATGCGATACTTAAAGGACCCCAAGAGCAGCACAATTCTTAGCTCATCCACCACAATAATGGCACTAATTTGAGAATAAGTGAGCATAAAGCTGATAATAGTTGTCTGTAAAGAACCATGTATGACGGTAAGATGATATCGGACAATGCTAAGTGACCATGGAGGAATGTATCTAGAAGCCAGGACACAAAATGAGTGAAGCATGAAGAGGGTGTTGAAAATGAATCACTGAGAGAGATAGGAACGGCAGAGCAAGTAGTGCAGTCCCTCTTCAGAGCAGCCTCTCTCAGTATCATGCTCCTAAATCACAGCAATGGTGCTCTTGGTGGAAGCACTTTAGTTTTAGCCATGTTTTTACAATGCAGTGTTGTCCCTGTTTACATGTGTATCATAAGTGCATCCACTTAACCTCAGGTTTATCATGCATATGGTCAGAAAGGACAATTTCCCTGATAAAAGTTCAAAAAAAGACAGAATCAACGGATAATCTCACTAAAATACGATGGTATCTTCTTTCTTTGATGGCTCAACTAACTCAGTGTGCCCTATTGCAAGACAGCAGGTACTAACAACTCAAGAAAAACTGCCTGCAAAAGAAAGGATGCATTGTATTTCCAACTATAACCACCTTTTAACTGTGCATTAGAATCTTGGATCTACATTTTCCTTTGGTTTTTCTTTTATACACATTCCAATGCACCTGACAACTGAAGGAAGAACAGTACTGTCCAGCCATTGTGTGGGCAGATGTTGTGTAAATTTCCACAAAGGATTCTGCCAAGGCTCCCTCTTACACAGACCTCTGACACCTGCATTATTTGGAAGGATTACTTTCTATATCAGTGAACTTCCCCCAGGGACCGAGACAAGATGAGCAACCAAGAACCTGGCTGCAGAGCAATCCTGCAGAGTACAGAAGGATGCAATTATCCTTCCCTCCTTAAGGAAGGAACCAGGCTGCAGAGCAATCTTGCAAAGTAGATAGGGAAGCAATTACCCTTCCCTACTTAAGGAAGATGCAGCAGTCCCATGTTCCAGGGAAGACAAAGGTGGCTCACCCCATGCACCTCCTAAAAAAGTGGAGATTAATGAAAGTTTGTTAAGTATCCTGTCTACAGTCATTTAAAAATAAAATAAAATCTAAAAGGACTGCAAGAATCAGCTGTGCTGTAATTGAAATTGTCTGTAACATAAACTGCAAACTTGGCATTTCTGTTCATAAAAGAACCATCAGTAAATGTTTAACATCCCAGAAGCATGCTCTTTATGATGCCTTTGACACCTGCAGAGAAATTACATCAAATCTGTAGCAGCAGTATTAGGTAATGCACCAGAGTTCAATGTTCAAAACATCCTGTTCTTTACATAGCCTCTTGTCTTACACAAAAGCAGTTAAAAATAATAGAGCTTGTTCACGTGCCAGATTTACAGTCTTGTGTTCCTAGACTTTGTAAGGCTCATCTTGCAAGGTTGTCTTGTTTTACCTGTGGGCTGGGAAAGGGGAGGCAGGAGACAGCACAAGAGGGAGGAAAGCTTTGTGAATGGATGGTTTCAAGCTTTCACCAAGAAATGAAATAACTTCAGGCACTTTTCTGACAATTAATTTACTTTTCTGAAAAGTAAAATTAATAAGAAGTGAAATTTGTAAGAAGTGAGTAACAGAATAAGCATCCTGTAGCTGAACTGGAGATAGATTAAAGTCATGGAATATTTATATTTGTAGTTTGAGATCTGGAGGCTTGGATCAGCTAACTAGTAAGACAGATGCCATTTGCAAAACTTGGATGTTGATCCTGATGCAGATTTTGAGCTCATCAGTTTTTTGGAATGTTTAGAGGAGAGGAAGCTTGGCTCTCCTCTCAAATTTCACACTAGAAGGCTCTAGCTGGATTCAGTGCTGAAAGAAAAAATAGAAAAAAGAAAGAAAAAATGGCTCTATGTAGGCATCTACAGCCTTGCTATGTAACATGTACACTGTAATAACCTCAGTGTTGCTGTTACAAAACTATGTGAGTAATAGGCCCTCTCCTTGTTGGGATCTGGGGTTCCTGTTGTTATTGAGGGAAATCTGAGCAGAACAATGCAATCCACCAGTGCCTTTATGTTCTTGTCACATTCATGAGTCCTATGACCAACCTTTTTGCAATCAAGACTTAAAGCTATAATTGATCACTTTATTCTTATTTTCACAAGCTGTTGAGAGCCTTGCTGTGATTAATTCTGTTTATGAAATGCTCATTTTCACTGGGAAGCAACATATTGATAGTGTGTTGGACTGGGAATAAAGTGACCTGGCTCAGCACATCAGTGAAGTCTGCTACCAACTCCTGGTCTTTGTCACAGATGCACTTCTTAGACACAGATTATATTTACAGTTATCAAGTCTAAAAACTGTAAAGACTTTCATTATTGCTTAATAAGTTACTTTGAGATCACAGATGAAAAAATAAAAAATACAAAAAAATAACCAGTGCTGCAGAACGAAGCACCAGATCACAAACAAGCTGAATTTCACACTTCCATTGAAGAGTCTTCAGTTCATACGAGATCAGATTTGAGCCCAGCTATTTTGTCCAAACACCTACACACAGTCTATTTGTAATGTATCCCTCATAAAGCTCTTCCTCTTACTTCCTGTGAATAGGAATATTGCAAAACTGCACAGAGGAAGTGGAAGTTTAAAAGCTTTGCAGAGACCAGATGGAAAATGTGATAGGAAACTGAAAAACAAACATTTTGTGTTTTCGTATATATTAATTACACTTAACAAAGGTTAACTTCCACTCATATCTTTCCCTCAATTATTTTGCCCAGAACTTTTAATTCTTGCACTAACAGTTATACACTGTCAGGGCTTCTACCAATAACAATAGTAAGAGTCTGGTAAGTGTCTTATTATCAAAGACAGCAAAAAGTCTTATTTTATGTAGAGGAAATATGCCAGAATCAATAAAGATATAACCTGTTGCTTTTATTAAATCACTGGAACAAGACTTCTCAATATTCACCAAAATGCAGTTCCCTTTACTGGGATTCTCTGGGTGATTTTTACTAAGGTTTTCACTGCAGGAAATACTGGACAAACTCCAGATCTCTGAAAGAATGACAAAATGGTATGAAATACAGGGTCTCACACAAGAATGCTAGGGCCCATCTCTCATGGACCTGGGAAAGACCAAACAAAACTTACACATGGCCTGAACCCAGACTGAGGTCTTGCATTTGAATAATCCTAGAGTATTTTCAATCCATCTCATGCTGTCTTAGTAGATGCTTCATTTTTTAAAGTGGGCCAAGCTCTAATGATCTTACTTAGGCCCCTGTTAAATCAGTTGATTTTCAAGTTCTTAGCATCCACCAGCACACCTAAAAATCAGAATACTTATTTTGTTCTGTAAATTGTGAAATGTTATTTTGAACATTTTGCATCTGTAAAATCAAATTATTCTGAATGTTTTGTCTTTTGTAGTTACTGGTCACTAAAGATTGATGTTGCCCTGTAACTCCTTGCTGATTAACACATTCCTCTGGATGCCCAATTTGTGAGAGATTTACACTGTGCAAACATATTTACAGAGAGCACTTGATTCTCTCTAAATAAATTAAATATGCCTTTTCAGGCACATTTTCTGTTGGAGACTGCTGAGGAGGGTTTTCTTTTTTACCTGTAGTGGGAATTCCAAAACCACATCACCTCTGAGAAGCCATGAGGCAGCTTGGAAATAAAATGGTCCTGTCAGTGCAGCCCCCTGTATAACTGAATGCAATTTAAGGGGTCTTGGGAGGAATTTCTCCAACTCTGGAGGAGGCCAATCAGAAATCTGACCTCCAATAAAGATAACAGAAGGAAGCTCCCTTTGAAAGATAGAGGAAACTTTCTTCTTTGAAAAGCATTCTTAGGTGCCGTCTGCTGATACAGTGCAGACTTATCTCCTGAGGTCCAGACAAGTCTGTGTTACTGATTATGCCAATATACCTCATGCGGTTCTCACTGCCCTTATCTAAGAATGGGAAAAGTCAAGAAAAGCAAGTGAAAAACAAAACAGAATCCTACCTAATGGAGAAGTTTATCCCTAGAAGCGTTCTAACTGCAGCCAGAGAAATGTCCCTGCATATATATATATATATATGAAGTTGAGGAATTTTACTGTATTCTTGTTCTTTGGAAACAATAACACTGTCAACAAAAAGCTAGCAAAATATGCCTATAAACCTGGTGGATACATGTGCAAACAGGTAATTATATTTGCAGTTATGCACTGTGTGTGCAAAATGAGCATCTGTACCTAAAGGTATACATGAGTTCATGGTGTTCAACAAAGGCAAATACTACGTCCTGCATCTGGGATAGTCTAGAGGCCAACTGATTAGAAAGCAGCTTTGCAAAGAGGACCTGGGGCTCTTGGAGGACAAACCGAACACAAGTCAGCAGTGTACCTTTGCAGTGCTAAAAGCTAACCTCATACTGGGTTGTTTTACTAAGAAAATAGCCAGCAAGTCAAGGAAGTGACAGCACTTGTGAGACCACATTTGGAGCACTGCATCCAATTCTGGGACACTGACAAACTGGAGTAAGTAAAGGTGAGGGCCACCAAGGTGGACAAAGGGCTGGAGTATGTGACTTAAGAGGACAGCTGAGTGAGCTGGGTTGGCTTGGCCTGGAAAAGGAAGAGCTGAAGGTCTCACCACCATTGTTGCCTACCTAATGGGTGGTCACAGACAGACAGACAGTTCTTGGAAATGAACATCAAAAGGTTAAGTGGCAATGGATGCATGTCACACCAAGATAAATTCCAACTACGTACAAGGGGAAAAAAAATCACAACGAGATTGGCCAAAAACTGGAAAAGGCTGCCCACAGAGTCTGTGGAATCTCCATCTATAGAAACATTCAATACTTGACAGGAAAGGTCCTGAGCAGTATGCTCCAACTTTGAAGTTAGCAATGCTTTGAGCAGGCGATTGCACTAGAGGAGCTCCAAAGGTCACCTCCAACCTAAATTATTCAATGAATTTATATTAGTACACAAAAGCTAATATGTTTTTACAGCTAACTGGGCTTCCATCTCACGTCAGAAACAGAGTAAGTGCATTCTCTGCAAGTTTACAATTTGTGGGACAAAGTGACCCACTGCTGGGGCAGAGTAAGACTAAAGAGGACCTGGAGTCAAGCCAACCAGCATGCCTCAAGCAAGCCAGAGCAGTGTAATAAACTAACCAAATCCATTCAAACATACAGCAAAAATTCCCATGACTTAACCGCCTCCATAGCCTGTTAGCTCTACCTCCCACCTCTACAGCCCTATCTACCGCTAGAGCCCAAGCTGCCAGATACTTCAATCCAAACATTGTGGTTATACAGGCCCCCTCCAAGCCCAAGGCCCAGATCCATGAATCCTGCCTTAATCCACTCCTGAGAATGTGTGTATTTTTTGGTCAGAATTTCAGTTGTCTATATTTGGAAAGTCTCACCCACAGTCTTTAGCTGACTAAAGGAAGCCAAAGAAAATGCAAGATGTGGTGGTTACCAAAGCTAAAATCCTCCCTAAATATGACAGTTCTTATGTATTTGTGCACTGTATATATGCCTACCAAACCTCTAGGAACTCAGTCTGCTCCTTATTTCATTTATAAGGAAGGGATGAGAAAGAAGTTTCTACAGAATTCCCTAGATACAATCAACTGCAAAGAACATCATTAATAAAGGATTTTTCTATTTATTTGTTTCACCCAGAGCAGCTGGTCCATCGTATCTCTCTGGGGCATGTCAACTAATACATATTATTTCATAAGCTGAGAATTTTTGAATAATACTGTCTTGTCCCTTCCATTTGTATTACATTACATGGGAGTAAGGAAGTATGTTTTCATTATACTGTAGAAATTTAAAGGGAAAAATATTTACAAAACATTAGAAAAGGATTGAGCAGAACTGAGGATTATAAAAATGCTGATAAACCTTTGTATAAGAGGTTGTGTTTCATAATGGTAAAGGAGGAGGCTAAGAATAAATCTTAATCATGCTCATGCGAGGTAGAACTAGTGAATGTCAACCAAGGAAAATGTATTAAAAGCAACGATCAGCTTTTTTTACCCCACAGATCTCAAAGCACTGAAGTGCCACTGAACTCAGTAGGAATCTATTATTGATTTCAGTGAGAAATGCTGGCCCACTAGCCTCATTTTCACAGTTGGAGAAACTGAGACACAAAAATGTTAAATGAGTTGCAGGATATTACCCAGCAAATGGCAGAGCTGGGAATAGTACTCAGCTCCCCTGGAGGCCAGTCCGTGCGTCATCCACCACACCACTTCCTCATACTAGAAGGCAGCAGCAGAGCACAAATTTCAGGGATTTTGTTTAATGAGAATGGCAATGGAGAGATCGAGAAGCTCACCTCTAAAGTAAAGGAATGCCGGGCTTGTTTGACTGTTACATCCAATGCACAACTGCTGATACTAAAATATGAACATATCTTTGCTCATGTGCAGACAATTATAGGTCAGGATCACAAGAAGAAAAAAAAAAAAAATTCAATTTATTTTAAAAGCAAGCACACAGCAATGCAGATTCTGTACTCACCGAGTCAGGAGGCAAGCTTGCAAATCATAATCAAATGTGATTTAAACACTGTTTCTGCTACAGTGGTTGAATCTACTAATTGGTTAATGTAAAAGGAATACATGCAGGGATCATACTTTGCATCAGGTGCCTACCAATCCTATTTTTTACAGATCACTTCTCTTCAGCTTGAAACGCATGATGTCAGGCTCTTTAACAGAATACATGACTTGCAGCATGATTATTTATGTCTCACTGTTGTATGGGTAGCATCTTGCTTTACCCCTGAGACAGAGGCACTGACTTTTCAGCTTGTTCCTACAAGGATATTTTAATCATTTAAAATTATGAATATGAATCCATTTCCACAGCAAATACTGTTTGACAATTCTCTCTCCCTGTGGTTGCTGCTGCACATGATTTGGTATTTGCCTCCCATCCTAGGAGGTTCTGCATCCTCAGAAGAACACATGGGATGGGATGAACTAATAGACACCAACTTCCGATTGTCTTGCTGAACAGTTTCGGCCCATGGACCCAGAATATGTCAGGCTGCCAAAATGCTCATAGCTGAGAAATTGCCCAAACATGTGCAAGTCCCACGTGGGGGTCCCCTTCCTTTGGCCAGCAGTCGTGCCTCTGATAGAAGCCCCCCTGGTACCAGGAGAGGAGAAGCAGCTGCAGTGCTGACACTGCTTTGGAGCAGACCCACTAGCCTCAGTGCGGCTGACAGCTGTGCTTACTTACTTGTGACTACCTGTGCAGCACACTTTTTCCAGAAAGTTTCAAATCACTTTACCAAACTGACTGCTACACATTACTGTGATGGTTTTGTGAAAAGGAAGGTAGCAGTTATGGCCAAGACTCTCTGAGGTGGTTGCTAATTTCAAGTGATTTAAATTGAAGGACACTGTAAATATTTCACATTACCTTAAGTGAAGGCAGTGTGTGAATAGTAGAGCAGCAAAAAGATTATAGGATTCATATCTTACAATTCAGCAACCTTGCAGACGGACCACACCGTGATTCAGGGGCAGAAAATCCCTGCTCTTCAATTCACTTTAAGCCTTCTGACTTTGTTGCTTTAATACAAACCAACTACATAATTTAGATTCACGACTGCTAGTGGGAAATAAATATTGCTGAAGCTTCAGACTTTGAACATTTCCAACTTTTCTCCTGATTTTAATCTTTGAAAACTTGCAAATAAACTTGTAACTTTGTCATTACAATCCTTCAGCAAACACTTTCTTCTTAATGACATTTTACTCATTTCACTGTTCCCACCTACCAAGAGCTTCACTTCTGCACTGGGTTTGGCCTTTATTGTTTTAGTTTTTTTATAAAAAAACTTGCCATTATGCAGCTGTGTAATATATGACAATAGAGGGTGATAAATACTGCACAGCTGAAGCTGAAAACGAGTTAATGGAATGAAGTGAAGGTGATGGCACTTTTTTTTTTTTTNGCCCATTTTTTTTTTTTTTTTTTTTTTTTTTTTTTTTTTTTTTTTTTTTTTTACACAGAAAGTCATGAGATATTTTAAACAATATGTTTTACACAAACACAACAAGAAATTCTTCATTTTTCCCTAAAGTCTCTGGTGCAAAAATGTTTTCCCACTGGAGAGCACACACACAAAAAAGAAATCCAAACCTCTGTTTAATGACTTCATGAATTCACACAAAGTGGGATAATATTTATGCTTTGAAAATCCAGGTGAAGTAGGAGTCCTCCATACTGCTGCTAAAATCCCCTCTGTTGCTGGTGGCTGCTAGAAATTAAAGAGTTAAAATGGAGACCACTGAAAAAGAGTAAAGCACATGTTATGTGCAGCATGTTACTCTCTCACTGGGCTTCCCATGGGCCGATGAAGGTTGGGAACCACTTCTGTAAAGGAAATGTATATGGTGTCAAATTATAGACAGTCCTGTGTGTTAGCTCTGTCTCTGCAACTGATTAGCCCCAGAATGACTTTGGCCTCACATAGTTTCTTACAAACATTATTTAGTCAGGCTTCAAAACTTAAGTAGGCAACACTGATTCCCAATTTACAGATGAGTAATAAGTGCAACAGGGTTAACAGCTACTGCAAGGGGACACATTAAATGAGCATCAGGAGCTGGAATAAAATTCAGTTTCCCAACCCTTGCTCACTTAACCATGATGTCCACAGCCTAAACCACTTAGATAAAAAATAATTAATCTCCTTCACTGAAACCATGTCCCCTGAAGCCATCTCTTATGCCTAAGTAAGCACTGTAATTTTTAGAGCTACTGTGCACCTGCAGCTTCCAAATAATTTCCAAAGGTCAACTACCTATCCTAATTTTTCCAAGCCTCAGCTTACTAAGTCTTTCAAAACATGGAAAGAATACTATCTGTCTCCCAGTCTTCCTGCCCACTGAGGTCAATGAGAGACTTTTCTTTGACTTCAGTGGCTGTAAGACTTCCCTCCGATATTCTTCAGTTTTGGAGAGCAGTTGTCTCAGGGTGGGTAAGTGTCTGCTTTAAGAGAAACTGTTGTGTTGAGAATCACTATCTAATCATTACCACCCATGCACCACACAATACAAACAGTAAAAATGATGAGCAAATAAAACAGCACAAAAATAAAGAATAAGAAAACAGCACAATCACCCTAACAGCAATGGCTGGAAATTCATCTTGGAAGGCTTAACTGTTCCCGTGGCACAGAAGCTAGCAGTGATTGTTCTGTGCTGCAATGGTGTTGCCCAATAACCCATTCTGTCTAAACTAACAGAGCTGGCTAAATTATTCTGCCCTGTGTTCTCTTTCAATTAATTGTTTAGTTTAAAGAGAGGATAAAAAAGGCTGGCTGGGATCCAAGCTCAACTGCCTGCTGCTGTGACAGAAAAAAGTACTGATCAGAATATTTCTCTGCAGAATGAAATGTGTATCTCCTGGGCTTTTAGCAATAGCAAAACAAGTTTACATTTCTGTCTCTAATACAATTCTGTCCTCTAAGTCATTAACAGTTCCTTGATCCCTTCTCCTATTCCTACCCCCTTTATCTTATTTATTGAAACTTGTAATATAAACAGCATTTCTTCACCTACTGTCTTTTTTAATCGTTGATTGTCTGGAAAATAGCACTAGCGCAAGGTTTCAGGGCATTTCCTCTGCATAGCAGTGGCATTGCAGTCGCATGCGGGTGCTGTCAGACACCAACTATCATTTAGGGCCATCAGGGGCAACTCGAGGAGCAAGATACCGGGCCAGTGTAAACAGGCGCAGCACAATGTGACCACAGGAGCATCGGGCAGATTCGCATAAGGCTGAGGATCTGGCCATGTGACTGTTTCCAGCTAAAATCACATTCTTCCCCCACCACACGCTGGAAAATTAGAGACTGCAGATCTTTCTAAACATGCTTATGGATGTAGAAAACCCTTTCATAAGGTGGGGGGGGGCGGGGGGGGGAAGGTAGGGCAGAGGAGAGGGTTCTTCTGAAAAGCAGCATAGGACGGGATTGGAAGTGCCAGCACTTTTGCCCCCTCGTTGTCACATTCCTTTCCCAGGCCCAGCCGATGAGGCGGTCTGTGAGCCGCTCTGGCTGGGAAGGATCACATTGCTGAACAGGGACGGGAAAGGGAATGTGGTTTCCTGAAAGGTTTCCAGCAAGTATATGGGAATGGAGCTCTTGAAAGAGACATGGAGCTGGAAGCACTTCCCTTCTGAGAAACACTTCCAATCCATTCCCCAGGCCAAATGTAATAACAGCTCTGACATTATTATTACAAAGGGGGAAAAAGTCATTCTTCCAGATCGCTGCTCTCCATTTTGAAGCCACACCTTCTCTGGGACCTGGAAGTCATGTGGTTTAACATGCAAGCCTGTTCACAAGGGATGCTTCTTGGGCACGTCTCTACCAGCACTTATCACCAAGTCTTTCTGGAGGTGCCAGGAATGCCTCCAGCAACAACAAAAAATGAACAAAAAGATGTGTTTTTTCTACTTGGGTCCCTCTTTATATCTCTTTATTTACATGGAATATATTGCCACAAATTGTCTGTAATATATGACAAGATTTTTCCTACTGTCAGTCATGAACCAGTATCTAGATCGGTGTGAAAATTCTGCATGAAAAAGCAGCTATTTTGCCATTTGACTTGGCAAATTTTAAGTTTGGTGGGATCCTTCTACATCTGCAAAGTCTCTCCCTTTCCCCACTTAATACACTACACTGCACAACAAACTAAGAGAAATTAATTAATTGAAACTTCTTTCTAAACCAGCCTATCGGAGAATAAGCTGTGTCCTTACAACTGAACACTAACAGACTCACACTAAATATCCAGACTATCACTAGAAGGGTTAGGAAATAACACATGAAGGAAGAAATGAAGAAGCAAAAGCAGCAAGGGACCTAGTTTCTGATTTACCGTCCAGGAATATGCTGGAATATGCACAGAAGAGTTACAAAACAAGTGCTGTTGACAGTACAAAAGGAAAAATAAAGCCATTAGAAACAGTATAAATTGTACTGGCATGAATAATGTTTCTCCCCAGACTTTGTTCTAGAAAAAAAAGGGGGTGGCATTAATTCAGCAACCTCCATTTCTAAATAGGTTCAGTTAAATTGGTACAATTTTTGTTTAGATAAGGCCTCAGACTCACTGACTCTCTGGAACCCCCTCTTAGTCTTACCTCTAACCACTTTTTCCAGCCCATGGCAGGGAAAAATGTACCACAGGAGGCAGAGCCAGACACCAGTAGTATCATAAGAGCCTCAACCAACAGTGTCTCAGCAAACACAGGGCCAGAATCCACCCTTGCTCACAGTGAGCAATTCGTTTGATTGGGACTACTTAAAGAGGCAACTTACAAGCTGCCAGCTTACCAACACCTGACAGCCATCAGCCTGCAGTGCCTAAGCCGCTGTAAAACATGAGTCAGTCAATGAACTACATGATTTTTGGAAAATAAGAGTCATTTAGAACATTCTATTCACATTTCTGTGTATGGATCATTTAACCTCGCAGGGCGGGGGGTATTATTTTAACTAAGCATATAAAAGGAATAAACACAAAAGTTCTTACCAGCACCAGGAAAAAGTAAAAGACCTTTTTTCACAGGGTTACGTCCATATTCTAGGTGAGGGCAGGAAGCCCTTTTGACTTTTGAGAAATTATAGTCTTAACTATACAACCCAAAACTGACAGCATACTTTTCTTAAAATTCAAAATACAGGCTTTTAAACACTTGATGACTAATTTTAGCTGATGTTAGAAGTTCAGGTAACAATTGAGAGAGCTGTTTCTGTGGTATTTCTGGGTTTGTATCTAACTCAAACATCCATACACTTCACTGCTTCATTTCCACAGAAAATTTTTTTAGGAAATAAGTACACTACACTTTGGACGAGTGTTTCTTCTTTCAGTTTGATTCTTTCAGTCAAACATAAACAGCCAAGAAATCAAAGATTCCTAATGGGATATAGAAAATCCTGCTAAAAATACCAAGTAGCAACAAAACTCTCAGAGGCCAAAGAAATACTAAACTGCAATCAATATATGCAAAAGGCTGTACAAATATGCCTTAGGACACAGGTTCTTGCAATCAGAGGTAGGTGGATATGAGGCACCTAAATCCAAAACAGTGACAAAAAACCCTGCCTAAACTTGAGGATGGCTAAAGTCATTGGAACCCTTCTTACTTGACATGAAGTACACCAGGTTGCAGATTACTTCTACAAAAGTGCAAGATTGCCAGAATCTGGGTTGATAAATGCCTTTACTCCTGAATACAGTCATGATTTAGAAACATGGTGTTTCTCAGTTGGCATCCTTCAAGGAAACAAATTCAACAGGTGCTTTTGGAACAAGCTCAGCACACACTGATAAACTGAGGTCTCCACAAAAAGCCCGTTGTGGAGACTGTGTTTAAATGCAGCGTGAAGAGGAATTTGTGTCATTGACATCTTTGCGCTTCTCATTCAATGCCAGGTTAATAATATACAGGCATGGGCCTGGAAGCAGGATTCCTCCCTCCCAACAGAGTACTCTAAGCACTAAGCAACAGAGTCACACTGCTTTTTGCTCACTCTGGTTCAGTGTATCTCACGGTCCTTGCAAGCAGCTGACAGTGGCACAAACAAGAAACTACTCCAGGTCATCCTGTCTCACAGCTGGTAGAAGGACACCTTTTTTGGGAGAGAGCCTAAGAGGATTTGATTCCTCCTTCCCCCTCCATACAGACTAAGGAGAAGATGGAGCCCACATATTCCCCATCCAGACAAGCACTCTAACCTGCAAGCTTTCCCTCTGGTCACACTGCGGAAGAACAGTTGACTGCTTGCTTTTGCACACTTCAAAGAGCATGCTGGGCTCCTGATCGTGGCTAGATAGAGGAATCTTCCCGCAAACCCTGCTGAGGCTTGGCAATGGCTGTGACTTCACGCACATCCTAGCTAAAGTTCAGTGCTCCCTCCCAGCTCACTCTAGACAGCTGGATATTCAGTGTGAGGGTTTTCCAACTCATTCTTATGAATCATCACTTTTTGGTGTACAGTCTAGTGTACTCAGACTGATCGTTTCCCATCTGGTGAGAAGATTGCTGAGCTCACCAGACATAGCATTAATTAACAATGCGACAGTTACAGACAAACTCTTCTGGAGCAGTAAGCTCCCCTTCACATTTGCCTTGCTTTCCAACTGGCTCTTTTCCTGATGAAAAGGCACTGGAATGGCACATTATTAGCATCCTCTGTTTTATTAGTATGACGGTCCTCATGTACGTCAACAAGAGATTTACATGGCAGGCCAGCATGACACTGACATTCTGAATCACCAGCAACCACATCTGGTTTTTGCAGGGTCTCATAAAACCAGCATGTGTGCCCATAAACTCAGAAATGCCATCAGTGCCATGGAGGAAGTTGCCACTCAGGCAGAGTTACCTTCATGTGATCTTCAGGGTTGCAGAGCTGAACGTAATTTTCATCAGACCAGGCTCAAAAATTCTGACAGTGCAGCCTGTGCACAAACCAGAGGAAGGGAACCTAGAGGGCAAGCCATCAATAATCATAAAACACAAGATTAAATGACCAAGCAGCAACCAATTTAACCAAGTTTAGGAAATTAAGGTCACCTACTTTGATCTTGTATTCAAATATTTCCTAATGTCCTCTATAGTTCTGCTTCAGCTCCCATCATGCTTTTCAGCAAATACTCCATAGAGGCCTCACTGCTCTCCACCCCTGAGCTTGACACTGTGCTCCATAGTGAATCAATGTGGCATCCCTGCTGGGCGTGCTCAGCCTGCCACTCCAATTAAGAAAAAAAGAGATGAGATAATGCAGCCACCAAACCTAGTAGAAACCTGGCTGAAATGACTCTGAAATGCTCCTACCATCTACACCGCTCCCTGCCAAGTGTCCCCACCCTCTGCTGTCATTTTCTCCTCTCTTTTATAAGAGGAAATGGATGCTAAATCAGCAAGTTAGGTTCGCTCCTTAACATAACAATTACTAACAATGCGCCTTTTCCCCTTTGTTATAAATGACTTTAGGGTGTAATTCAGCAAAATGAGAAGACAGGCACCACTTATATACACTGTCTCCATCCTTTTGTGTAAGGCCAGGACTAGCTGCATTCACCAGCCTAGAGATCTGCAAAACAACAGCTTTTTCCTTCCACTCTGGTGGCATCCATAGCTCTCCTTCTGCTGCTACCTCTCTTCGTCCCCAGGAAGCCAAGGAGCCCAGGAAATGAACTGTTGCAGACAGAGGACGGATGAGACTTCAGTCGTTCAAGATGCTGAAGACTAGAGCTTAACCTCCAGTTATTCCACAGATACTCTTTTTTTTCTGTGAGGTTGCCCAAAAAAACATTTAGCACTATTTCCTACTTATACACCAAACTCTATCTGAGTTAAAACTACAAATACCTTTGAAGACTGTCCTTAGTTTCTTCAGCTACATAAAACATGCCCTGTTAGGTCACTCCAGCAACAGTGGAGCGCACCGTTGCACAATCACCTACAGCAACCTTAGGCAAGACATCAGTCCCACAAAACCTGGTGACATCCCTGATAACCCTTTTCTAGTGCTTTGCACTGTACCCATCCCACCTGCACTGTGCCTACCTCACAACCCTAACGCACGGCACTACCTGATTCACACTGCTACTTGCTAGCCCTGTAGCACAGGGGGACACAAGGAGAATGAAAGGAAAATGTGAGGCAAGGGAAACTGTGGGTCAATCACCTTCCAGACTCCCACCCCAGCCTAATGATATCCCTACCAGGCAGCTCACATAGGAGAGAGGAGGCAATACCTGTCTCCATAGGCTTCATGTGCCTTATTGTCTGCATGGAAAAGGGCTGTCCTTTCACAAAGACTCTGTATTGGGTTACACAAGCAGGGCCTATAGTTATTTACCTTGATTCCTTAATGTATTCTCAGAAGGTTCAGTGTTCTCTCCCTGTAGGGAGCCTACAGAGACAGGATCAGCAGGACTCACCAACACCCGTGCACACGGCAAAGCCCAGATGGAGAGGAAGAGCAATGGAGAACTTCCTCAGACTATTATGTGTGCATATGCACAAGGAATTGGGAGTGAAGACCTCACCTCTGGAAGTCATACAAAGCACTGGAGAAGGGAAAGAGCCTTCCAGCGCACCCTGACCTGCTTTGCAGCCAGGCAGCTCACAGGGAGTCTAGCTTATGCTACCAAAATCCTGATATATCAGCTTTGCAAAAGATAGGAAATGTCAAGAGAAGTCTCTTTGGCCATGGCTCTGCACAGATGTCTTGTCAAATCTCTGTGCCAACAGTATTTGTCTCCAAGTCTTGGATGATCCACTCAAGAAGGACACGTGCTCTCCATTCTTCCTGGGCCACTTCCAAATCAAAAGCAAGGAGTGACCATCCAGGCTCTTGGGCAGATGACCTGGAGGGAATAGCACAGAGGTCCTCCTAAAGCTTACCCCCTGAAAGAAGAGGAAGGAAAAAGGGATGCCTTACTCTGTCCTGCCTTGTGGGGACTCATTTCCTCCAACACCTCGCACAGAGGAGCCACCGCAGTTGCTGTGATGCTGCCTGCAGGACACAGAAGAAATCTCAGAAGGGCTGTCAGGAACTTGCCACAAGGCTTGACGCCGATCTCCAGCTCCTGCCAGCCCTCCCAGATGTTTCACTCCAAATCTGATTGTTAGAAACCTGTCGGCAGGCTGAAGAGATGAATTTCACACAGCCTAGGGATACCAAGTGATGTGAATGTGCCGGTGCGTGCATAGTTTGCACCCTAACTGACACCATGATAATTGTCTATAAGAGCTGAATAACTATCTATACAAATTAGGAACATTTGGGGCATAATTACCCACTTGGCATATATCATGAGACCATGTTTTTCTGAGGACTCAACTCTTAGGTGAATACACATGCTGTGGACTCTGGTGTGTCCTTTTTTTTTTTTTTTTTTTTTAGATCTTATGCATCCAATTCATTTCAGAAATTAGTCAAATTTAAAGGCCATTGTTACTTCCAGTTCATTTGAGAGAGCAAGTCTAACATTCACAGCTGACAGCATTTTCTTTACATGCATACTGTGTAATTTTAACTCCCTCTTGACTTGCTCTGTTGTATATTCCATTATTAAAAAATTAATATTCATTATTAAGTGGGTTATTACAACATTAAACATTAAAGGCCAGTTCCACATTTGATGTGATCAGTGTAGCTGTGCTGAAGTCCTTGAACGATTGCTAATTTACACCAGTGGGTAGTCTTGCACTTATAGTGTCAAAATTTTTAAAAGCTTTATTTTACTTTTATTTCTGTCCAGCTGAACTGGTCTGGGGAGGAAGCAGTGTCACTGCTTTTTGGCAAGACTCTCTCAGCTTCGTATCTGTTCCCACGAAGCCTCCAGTCAAGTTTTTGCAAACTCAGATGTTTAGTTACTGTGGTTTCAATACACACCTCAGCCTATAGATGCTCAGCTAAAGAAACCACCAATTCCAGTCCTCTGGTAGCTCACCTGTCATCACTAGTGTAAACCAACCAGCCTTTCCTCCACGAGCAGCCTAAATTCCCCGAAGTGCTCTTTGCAGATGGAGAAACTGCCTTCACAGACACCTGTTACATCTCACAATATCAGATAGCACAATGCCTGTAATTCTACCTCAGACTCATCCTACAACTTTGTGAGTCACACTACATGTTTCATGTACCCAGTGAACTAAAGCAAACAAACAGGAACTATTTGTATTCTTCTTATTTATGCCATTTATAATAAACCCCTTTGGAAATACTTCCGAACAGGTAGCAGCCGGCACACAAGTTTTGCCAAGGATTTAAACTAGTCTTTACCTGTTGCAGCTGTTGGGAAATTTTTAGCTATTGCTAGAAGTGTACTTGTACCTGCATGCTGGGATTGGGAGTGTGAGCAGGTGTTTGCAAACCACAGTTATATTGCTAACCGTGCTTACTGTCTCAGACTCGATACTAATCAAACTAGCAATGTCTGGTAGCTGCAATATCTTGCTGCAAAGTTTCTCATTCAATTTGTCTAACAACAGTGATCAGAACTGCTCTAAGCTATAAAAGCCTCTCCAGCTAATTTCTGTGTGCAGCATGATGCTCCTTACCCTGAAGGCCCTTTAAGCTTTGACCCCTTTCACTGTTTTTCCTGCTGTCAGCCAGGACAGCAAAAGAAGAGGTGGTATGCGGGCTGAAAAGCCTAGCAGTCCTCAATCAGCCCTTTGTCTTTCATGACCAGCTTTTTATCCAGGGGCAACAGTCTTTTTCCATTACCAGTAAAAATGAACCCCCCAGTAGGGGTGATGAAGAAACAATAAAACTAATCATTAAGCAGGCCTGCTGAGAAGTGAATTCCAGTCCCAGGTCAGATCTAATTGCATTCTGACACTGAAGCAATGGCCTGGTCATTTATATTAGCAATGTCATGTTTCTTTTTATTTATTTGTCTCCATTCTGCTCTCTGTCCCCATAAAGAAAGAAATATAAACGTGTAGCTCGATGAAAAGATGTACATAGAGATCAAAATACACATACTGTCCTGTGGTGTACTTTGCAAGTTTTTAAAACACTCTTTTTTTAGCCAAGATCAATTGTGAAAATACTAAAAACAAATTTAGGATTTTGGAAAACGATGAGCAACTGTAAAAGGGAGATTTAGTAAAAAATATGGTAGTGTCATGGCCTACTACCAAGGAAAACCATGTACACAGGGGAGGAAAGCCAAATTTAATCATGTGTATAAGCACACAAGGTATATATGTGTAGCTGAGATTTTTGAAACTAAGGAGATTTAGATACCTACCTTTGAGTAATTACATAAGAAATACGCTACTTTTGAGCTCAAGTACAGCACATGCATGCACATGGCACACACACACACATCCATGAATATATTCATGAAAATATAACTATCTTTATATCCCTTTCCTCCCTTGCCACCTTCCTTTTACTGCTTTCACCATTAATGATGTTTTGCCTGGGTCTGCATCCTCAGCCTCCTCCCCCACTGTTTTTTGCCCAGACTCCAGGCCAGCCTCCCAGCCTGAGACCCTTCCTTCTAGAATCTAAACAAGATGCCTCTGCATCTGACTGAACACAATGGGCCTCTCTTCAAAGCCAAGCAACATTTTTCCTATCATTGTTTGCAGGGGAAGAGTCACTCTGCACTCTGCTCAGATATTACGGTCACACAAGCCTTATTAGCTTACGGGTAGATTTGCTGTCATAAGAGGGTTTGTACAACTAACAAGATTGCTTAATGCCTTCCTAGGTCCCTCAGCATTTGTTACAAGTTTTGTAATTGCTTTTTAAATAAAATGCCCTGACCTTCGAAACTCACTTGCAAGCCAGCTCAATCTTCTGGCTTTTTTCCCTTCCTATAGCTTTTATGACCTCTTCTATCTGGATATCAAGCCCTTTCTCAGAAGTATCTTAGTCCAATCCTTTTGATGCTATCCAGAGCTAAAAGCCCTTAGCATGTGCTTTGGATCCGATCCCTACCTGGCTGCTGTGCTCAGAGGGGCAGCGATCAAATCTGGTAACAACAAATCAGGGCCCAGAAAATTTATTTGTAGAACCTGGAGTTGTTCCATCTAATTGCAAGCAGGCTTTCACAACTCATTTACTGAAGAAAACTTCCTTATCAGGTGAGGATGTGACTAACTTCCACCCAGATTTCATGATGTGGTTCTTATCAAAAACACTTGAAAAGATTTTTCCTTTATCAACTTTCAAAACTTGCTTTATTGAAAGCCACGGCATGGCACGGTGACAATTTTGCCTAGTATTTGCCATGCAGGTCATGTTCTAGGGTTAGCTGAGCTATGCCTGCCCTGGTGGCACAGGAGTGAAGTAGGCTAGCATAGCTATGCCACAGTTAGTTTTTTGTATTAAGCTCCATGCCGCTATGAATACAGTGCTACCAGTATCGAAGGTAGCTAGTTTAACAACTCATTTATTCCCAATAGATTCCAACCTTGTGAACATTAATCATTGTCAGGGCAGGCGCACATTCCCTGTTGCATTCGTGTGCCCACACTGGCTTTTTTTAGTTACCTGTGGTGAATCTCTTAAAAGTCACCCATGGATGCCAGACTGAAAACTTCTGTGATGCTCTAGGACGCTCCAGCCCTCTCTGTGCAGACATGCCATAAGAGCCAGGCTGTAATGCCTGGATTCTGCTTCCACCTCTGCTGCCGAATTGCTGGACAAATTTGAACAAATCGCATAACTTGTGCCTACATCTCACCCTTTCTTCTAACATATATAGGGGAGTTCTCTACTTCTCTAGGATATTCCGTGGCTTAATAAACACTTACAGGGTGGGCTGGATCAATGTGTAACAAAGCAGAAAGGACTGGGACTTGAACCTAGAAGTATTAACCTACCAAGGATCTAAATCACAACAGGGATTTCATTCCTAAGAAGTTGAGCTGCCTTCTACCCAAAACATTATAGATATTACTGAAATGTAATTAAATAGTAAATATTATTATAGTAATAACTTAGCACTTTTCTTTCCAAGACTGAAAAAACATTTTGGTAAACTCTAATTAAGACTCAACTCATGAAACACAACCTCTTTGCAGTGGATAGCAATATATGTGTAATGGTGTGCAGCAACATGACCCAACAGATTAGAGCAGGAAAATGAGGGAAATACCGCATCCAACCTGCAAGTTCAGAGGGAATTAGGCAAACAGAAGGATCCCAGGTGGAACTGGGATTAGGGCAACTTGAAGTAAATTAACTCTACTGCCAGAGAAACCATTACAGAACACTTAAGACCAGTAATTGTGAAGAAGCTTTTTAATATCTTTTCTGAAAAATACTACCTGCATCAGCAGTGTCCCCTACATCCTATTGAGACATGAGTAGTGGCTGAGGTGAGGATGTGCCACCCACAGAGGAACTACTGCTGACTGCAGCGCTTCAGGACTGCAAGAACTACCCCAGCCCCGCTGTGAACTCAGAATGGCGCTAGGCAGGGAGAGCCTCTTGCAGAAGGCACTTCACAGGATCCTCTCTCTTCTCAATATCAAGCTGCCTGGGACCTTTTTCTCCCATAGTCCCACGTATCTCAAAACACGAGCAGAGGAATTCAACTGCAAACAGGCTCTGTTCCTCTTGTATCCAAAACTGTAAGCTGCTATTATATTTTATACCTTGCATAAGTAAACTACATTCATTTTCACCAATTACTTTACCTTAATCTCCATGCCCTTCCGTAGTCTTGATAAAAATATTTGAAACTTTAAATCCATATTGTTTTCCAGTATTTGTCATTAGTGTAATGATATTAATTTTAGGAAAAATTGCAAACTGTATCTTAAACTCCTTTTCTTTTATACTTTTTCTTTTTCTAAAATACAGTTGTGCACCAGAAATGACTTGTTTTAATACAAAACACACCAGTTAAAACTATGACATATTATTTATCAGAAATAAATGAAAAATTGCCATTTCATTATTTTTATTAAGCATATAACACATCACATGAATATATCTACACAAATGCGCCCTGGTACTAAAATTTCAAACACCCCCAAACTCAAGACTACTTAGATACTTCAAGCTAAGTCTGTCAGGTCTTGACTGAAAGCTCTTTGAACCCAGAAAGAGACAATTAATTGACTTTTATTGCGTTTTTTCCATACTCCTAAAGGTAGCATCAGAATATTTGGAGTTAGAGCTGAATTTTTACACATAGACAACCTCTGAAGTCTGGGAATGCCTGAGCTTGGGAATGACAGCCCAAAAATTATCCACCAAAATGGTCCCATGTTGCCAAAGTTGGCAATTCCTTATACTCTCTTTCTCCAGGTCATCTTACCCCAAAGACTATTGGGAAAAGTTTCCATGCACCATATAAACCCTGTTTTGTTTTATGGACATCTCACCAGCATCTCCTGGGCAGGGTCACAGAACTAAGTTTCACGTGCATCAGGCACAGTGCAACAACCCTGGTACAATGTCAAAGCACCCACCCCATTTCATTGGCAGGTTACTCGGGCTACTCAGTGGTAGCTCAGTGGTAGCTCCGTGGTAGCTCAGTGATGATGACTCTGTGGAGTCATTTGAACTTCAAGATACATCACAATAGATTACCATAACTCACACAAATCACTGAAAATCTCTCCTATGACACTTGCTCTTTTAAATAAGATCACTAGGCAGATGGAGGTTGGTAGACCACACCTATGCCTCTTTAGTCAGAACCTCTTCTCCCTCTGCTGCTGAATTTAGAAATGTCACCTTTAAAATTAATGTATTCACAGAATAGTCTCATACATTGTCTCCTAAGCTCCCCTGAAACCCTTGGAAATTCATGTGAACATTTTTGAGAAAAAAAAGATAACTAATATGTGAGAGGGTTGTCCTGAATTTAGAAAAACTGCAATTAAATGTACCAGCAGATAATCAGGAACTTTCTAAGAGCTCTGAGAACAAAACCTTACTTATAAAAGCTTGATTACAGCTTTCACAATACTCCAAAAATCTGTTTTGTAGGACAGCTTTTCCAAGGTTTTCTTGTCATTTATGGTTTTTATTAACATCCATATCAGCTTCAGTTCCCTGTTATGGACTGAATTTCCAGAAGCTCCACTTCATAAGGCTTGTTGAAGCCTATTGTACACAAGAAATGACTTGGATAAAAATGCTGGAGTCAAGACAGAAGAAAAAAAAATCCTTTCCTTTTCCATCCTCCAAACGATTTACAGAGACTCAATGTAAGAGCATATTTTACCACTAGTTTTCTTACTCAGGAGGAAAACTAATTTAGTAATCCCATTGAACAAATGACAAGTCTGATTATCTCTGGGAGAGAAGTGAAGGAACAAAGAAACCTTGTCACACCATGTTTTTTAGGATGATGTTATTCAACCCCCACATCCTTGCCAGCAATTCCTCGTGACTCATCCTCCTCTGAAAATGCTGTTATTGATCTTATATTGAGACAATGAAATTTTACTTATTTGGTGTCTGTTTCTGTTCAGTTGGCCTTTCACAGAAGCCAGAAAACAATATCTAGATGCATTTATAAAAACTGGAGTGTAGTAAGAAGACTTTGGGAGAACATATTATGGATAAGTACAATGAGTAAACAGAGGGCAAAAGTTACTGAGGAACTGAGGTTTCTTCCAATTCTAGCTCTTCTGAGGAAGCAGCAGAGAAAGAAACTTTTCAGCCTCCGTGGGAGAAAACGCCAGTTTCAGCTCGGTTATCTTTTAGGATCTACCAGCCCAAGTTCATACCAAATGCTCCATCCCCAGCGGCTATGTATTACTCCACTGGAGATACCAATGTGGAAAAGATAAAGCCTTTTTTACTCTCCTTACACCAGTTGAGTACTCCCGACCACCTGAACCAGTTATTGCAGGTCTACAGTAATACCAGAGTGGGCAATTTTAGAACATGGACTTGCTTGTACTGAAGGCAACAGTAACCTGATTTTGGTGTGAAGGCCCTTTGAGGATCACCCTTGCTCAAAGAAAAGCCAGAGGATGAATGTCACCAGAAGCAAACTCCAAAACTGACTTCGACAGGGATGATGAATAATGAAAAAATGAGGTCTTTAAGCCTAGGTGCTCTACCAAGAGTTACCGGGAAGCGGGCAATCTGCTGAGTATCCCTGTACTCCTTGTCCAGCTTCAAGCCTTCTGCCCCACACCGAAAGAGCCAGGTTCCCTCAGGCCCTTTCTGCTGCCAGACAGTGCTCTTGAAACCTCACTGGAGCTTGCTCCTGCTCCTGCAGCACTGGGTTATTAAAGCGCCTGTATTCCTCTGCCTGCCCCCACAAACATAAATCCTCATTTTACATTGCCTTTCCTTTAACACTGAACATAAAAGAATGTACTTTTTATTGGAGTTTTATCTTTGCCTGGGCTTCTAACAACCCATACCAAACACACTGTTATTATGGCCCCTTCTGGATTTAGAGGCATATAAGCTGTTTGTGCTTGGCTGCATACATTGGTATTTTTATGTTCTTACGTATCTTCATCTGTACAGTATCTCTGAATATGCTTAAAATGGTTTCAAAAAAACACCCAAAGATTTCATTCAAAAGAAAACTGTAGAAAAGCTATCTGCTACACGCATATTTCCTCATCACTTGAAATTTCACATTCAGTGAGGGCTGCAGTGTTTAATTTTGGCCACTTATTTTAACTTGGCCATTACAGTTAAAAGGCCATGCCCTGGATTTGGCCCTGTGAAGAGGTAGTTTGCTCCAGTTTAAATGGGTACAAGGCATTTTCATGTCACAGAAATGGTTCGCTCTCGTCTTCTTTTTTTTGTTTCCCTAATGTAAATTTTGCAATGCTAATTCCTTTCATAAGAGAAGTAGGGATAAGTGGTGGTTTACAGTTCAACCTTCCCCTGGTACCCATAAATATTTATTGTTTCTTGCCCTGTTTCAAGGCGCAGATGAAATTCATCTTCCTTGGGGGGGGGG
>VZTL01047290.1:71079-104784 GCA_013400535.1 Scopus umbretta
AAGGGATGTGGAGGGGCGAACATCATCTTTAAATGTGAAGAAAACTAAAACAGATGCGTGGAAAGGAAAAGAGAAGCTGGTGGGAACACGGTGGGGCTGCAGCAAATTTTCCCTGGGAGAGGGCCACGCTGTGAGCTTCCTCAGGACACGCCGCGGGCGGACGGCTCCCCTGCAGACAGCTTCCCGGGGAAGAGGCGGGAGGCCGCTGTGGGCTGGAGAGGCAAGAGGTGGGCTGGGAACGGGCTCCGCGCCCCAGCCAGGGCCTCGGCGCCACACGTACACTGTCCCCTCTCTAGGTAAACCTCAGTCCCTTACAAGCAGGGAGGAAAATGTCTCCCAGTCAGAAAGCAGAAGGACAGCCTAGTGCTGCCCGAGGCCTCGGCAGGGCTCTGCAGCAGGGCGATGGCAGCCCACCCCAGTGGGAACCGCCTTGCGAGGACAGGGCTTTGCAGGCCAAGCGGCGGGCGGCAGCAGGGAGGAAGAGAGGGAGGAGGTGCTGGGAGGGAGACCGGGAAACTGTAACTCATTGTGGATGGGATGGACTGGCCGGGGTGGCGAGTGCTCGCAGCCCAGCACATCCATCAACCTGCCGAGCGGCCCGACAGGCTGGAGCCGCGGCTGCTCCCTCTCTCCCCGTGTCAGGCGTGATCCAGCCCAACTGTGCCGAGGTGGCACAGCATGGCCAGGCGAGCTCCGGTCACCGCAAGCCATCGCAGTCTGCCCGGTCACCCAGCAAGCTCAGCTGCGGCCAGCCATGCACCCTGGGCTGCCTGCAGGGCTCAGCCCCCCCCCCGCCCCGGAGTCCCGGCTCTCACATGGCCCGTGATCCAGAGCCTAATCCCCTTTCAATCCCCGTAGTTGTACCAGAGATTAATTTAACCCAGTCGTGTCCACTTGCATCAAAAGCCCTGTTCGGTCTCACATCACCTTTAAATCATCCTAACACCACTGGCTCCAGCAGCCCCTGAGCGTGCGAGGGAAGAGCCAGGCCCCCGGGCTTCCTCCAGTGCTTCAAACGGGGCAAATCAAGTGCTCTGTTTTCTTCCATTTTATGAGGTAATTTGGGTTAAGTTCTTGTATTTATTTTTGCAACCCTGCTGTAACGATGTTGCTCTCTAGCACAGGGCTATTAAATGCTTTCAGCTCTCCATTGATGACTTGCTTGGCAGAAGCGCCTCAGCCTGCCCCAGGAGCTGCCGCCATGGCGTGGTGCAGTGGGGCTTCTGCTGCAGCGCTCCCACGGCCGCCGCCTGCTGCTCCTCCGCTCTGGGGCACTGCCCTTTCTGTTCCCTGGTGAGGCTGTGGCCCTAAGAGCCACAGAAAGCCAAAACGCTCGGGCACGAGGGTGAATCGTCATTTGCAGCTTGCTCCCCCCGGCCAGCCGGCTAATGAGATGCTGGTGCAGGACGTGAAGGTGCTGGCCTTGCTGCGGTGCCTGATATGGATCAGCTGCAACACCTCGCCATGTCACAGGGCCTTAGCTCACAGCTCCTGCTCTAAACTTCCTGCACTTTGTCTGCTTAAAGCAGAGCCAGAACACTGCCGCATTGATGGGGGCAGCAAGAACAACTTGTCCAATTTCAGAGCTTTTGCTTGAAGGACTTCAGGACTTTTTAAAAATTTTTTTTAATTTTTTTTTTTAGAGGCTGATTTAAATAAGCATTTTGAAAAAATATATAATAGCACTTCCTAAATGTATGCAATTTTCCCAGCTATATATGATACAAACCCATCTTTGATATATTTTCCACATCATTCCCAAATTTTCATTGATCTTTTTGTTTTGTTGGAGCTCATATGTCTTAACATGCCCAAATAAATTAATGGATTCCTATATTATTATTATTGTTATTACTTATTATTCAGTAGTGTGGCTTTTATCCTAAAGGAAAGGATACAATGAAACATGAAAGACATTTCTTTCATCTCCAAGAATCCCTCTGCAATTTATAAGCTTATGTCCTGCACTAGGAACACCAATACTCAGGAAAGCAGTTAGCATATTTTAGCTTTAGATCTGTGCCCACATTCTCCTGAAGTCAAAGGTACTTAAGCACATGATCAAAATAGGGGAGGGGTGCTTTTCTAAGAATAAACCTGAAAATACCCAAAGTGCTTTCCTGCAAGCGTCTCTTAAAGGGCATTTCTGTCTTAAGAATTCCAATTATTACAATTATTCCACCATCACCAAAATGCAAAGAAGGAACAAAGTTAGTTGTGTATCAGGGGAGAAAGTGAAGTGGGATCCTTTTTCCAAGTGAAATGACAAGGGGAATTTTAGATGGGCAAATAGAATCATTCAAAGAGGAGTTCTGCCAGGAGAACAGGATTAATACTCCTATACTTAAAGAAATACATGGTCAAGAGCTCAGTGCAATATTCACCCAGAATGGGGAAGCTGTAATGGTACCATTTTAAGCTCTTTCATCCATGCAATATCAGCTCAGGAGGGCTGGTACAGACATAATGATGATTTCATTGTGAGGTCTATATTTTGATACATCAGGACAGTAATATACATGACCAGGATAGGACAAAAGGAGGAAGTACAGGAAATCTGATAACTTCACATATCAAACCTAAGATATATGTACTGAAAGCACTTCTCGCAGTATTTTAAGTGGCTTCCAAGAACCCCCAGCCTCTGATACCAAGCCAGTCCTGCCCTCTTCAGTGTGCTAGATCTGACAGGATAACACAACAGAATGATTCCCATTGCCTCCAATATGAAATACTACACACATGATGCAAAAGGTGGCTCTCATGTTTATGAATGAGCACACCTCTCAAGAGCTAGGCTCACCTCCAGCACTCTGATCTTTCTGCACATGTAATTAGCACTATCAGCCTAAATTTTCCTAAATGATCCCTCTGCATTCTGAGGACTGCATTTTCTATTCTCAGCATTCGTACAAGCAGAGAAGCTACGGCTATTAGTAGCCAATTCGAAAAGTATCTTCATTGCAATCATCAAGGGCAACTGTTTCTGCAGCAAGGCAGGTGGGAAAACAAGGGAAGAATTGGATTTACAGTGGTGGTGTTCCAGTTTGTAATGTAGCTGCTGCATTCTTAAGAAATAAAATCAGGCTTTTGCTGGTGTCTGGAAAACGTCACCTGCTGTGCAGGTAGTCTCTCTGTCAGCTGTTGCAGGACAAAGGACAATAGTGAAAGATTACATATGATGTATCATGCTGAAAGACTACTGCTCCATCAAACTTTTCTACTTCCAGCACTACATAATGTCAGAAAACACAGGGGAAGGGTGGGGAACAACAACAAATATCACCTAGAAAATGTGAAAGCATAAAGTCATACTCTCACCAATTTAGCATTCTCATCAATGCAGCAAATCTGCTAAAATATGTGGAAAGACTGAATAAATATACATCAGAGAAATTAATCCTGCATTACCTCTCAGAGGTGACCATACATGTGACAACTTTGTTAAATAATTCATTGTTGATTAAAAGGAAGTAAAAAAATCTGTTAAAAGAGAAACATGTTTCCTCAGAAAACCTCTTCAGAAAGTTTGGTGAAATTGCTGGCTTAAAGTGAACGTATTAAAGGAATGCGTACAGGCAAGTCTTGAAAAATATTTAGGGATTAAAAATGTTTTACCAAAATGCCAGCAGTCACACAGCAGTATTTATGCTAGGTGGCTGCCCTGCATTAAATGATACAGATTAAAAAGGCTTCAGCTAGTCAGATAACATCCAAATTATAATTGAATCCAAGCCAAAATCCTAGATCCAGATACCCAGAAGTTTAGATATTTATGAAAACCAAATCCAAATGTAATATGGTTTCATAGCTAACAAAAGAATAACAAGTAGCTGTTGCTAGTTACTAGACCTGCCATACATTATCAGTTGTGAAGCAGCCTTCCCAACTCTCATGGTCATCCTGTGCTCCAGTCTGACAATAATCAGTATTTTTTCTTGAAGTACTAATTGCTGTAATCAAATGAATATATACAAATCTCACCTTTCTCTATATATTCTTTTAGCATGTCTTAACAAATTCTCACAATAAAGTACTACCTCTATAAGGAAGGGGAAATTCAGGGCCATGTCTTACTTCCTTTCAAGTCTACAGAGAAACTCGAGGTTTATTTTCATTAAACTTTGGGCACAATACCTGGGCCTGCAATGCAGTATGTGTTATGTAAGGTCACACAACCCAAACCAAGACACTGCAATTTAATAAGCTATTTATCAAGTAAGTGGTAGTAGCTGGCTGGGGGAGTGCTCCTACCATGTCCAAATGGTGAGGTACTTTTGAATTAAAATGCCTATTCTGCAGCTGACGTTGAAAGTGCCCCTGACCCAGGATCTAGAGGAGATCATAAGCAGGAGCAGAATTAACAGCAGAATCAGAATCCATTCTGAATCTACATTTTTTAATCTTTAGTTTAGCAGATAAATGTTCCTCCATCTACATGAAGTACACAATAAAGTACACCTAGCTTCTGGCCTTGTAGAAAAAAAATTGCAAATACTGGTCCACTGCTTACACAGTTACTATCCATTTAGTAAAGCAGAAATAAGCCCATTGTAACAGGAGATTGCCATAGGATCCATACCTCCAGCTTTGCAAATGAACATGCCTTGATGTTTAATTTTCCATGAGTTCCTCTGCATTTAGGTACCAGCAGGAGACCATTACACTGTGACAGCACTCACTTCTGATGACATTATCTTAAACTTTTCCCAGTTGTCCGTCCTCACCCCTGTTGTGCTGCCGCCACCTATTAACATTCCACTGACAACAATGAAAGATGTTAGAGCAGAGCATGTTAACGTGGTAGTCAAGCTGGGATGCTTTCACCTGGACGTACACAAATGTTTGGCAGTAGCTATATAGTTAATTAGCTGGATCACATCATGCCAATTCCTCACAAGGCTTGTCTGAGGTGTTTTGCATTTGTAATTCATGGATTCATAGATTTTTATGGCCAGAAGAAATCATTAGATCATCTGGCCTCCTCTTCTCTATTATAAAGGCCATACAATTGCATTCACTTACTCCTGTTGTTAACCCAATTACTTGTGTTTCACTGTCTTCCAAAAAAGACATCCAAGGACTTCAAAAGATGGCAAACCCACTTCTCCCTTGGAAGTTTATCCCAACAGCTAATCACCCTAAGTATTACACAACTAATGTAGGCTTGGGACTAATAAAGCTTAGTCCCCTATGGATTCGTGTTTCATGGTTGATTGACTTCGATGCCTAACAAGCTGTGAGCTCTGATTAATGTTTCTTCCCATATACGGAACATTTTTAAGGTCTTTTCCCCAACTTCTTGTGGATCTCATGTGTCTTACTAATGTGACAAATGACATATAGCCCTTATGGTACCTCAGATCGTTATAGGTCTCTGTCAGGATTCTTCTAGGAGAGATTTCACCTATTCTTGACCACATACTTTGATGAAACCTGTAGAAACATAATTGCTTTTCAGACTTTACCCCCGCCCCTGCAGGCAAGAGTGGCTGCAGAGAAACAAGTTCAAAAGTTATTTGAGGCACCTGTGCATGTACATGCACGCACATATACACACAGCCTGGTTACTTCATCTTTTTTTTCTAAACAGTTGGGCCTTATTTCTTATTTATTTGCACTTGTTGCTCTCTTCCTCACTATGTATTTCTTGTCTTCAGCACAACTTTCATCTCCAAATCAGAGTGCCCACTAGCACCCAGCATTTGCTCTGTACTGAAAACATTAATGCACTCAGTATTCTTTTTAATATGATGAACACCTTAAGTTACTTCTCTTTCTTACCCTACTGTATTTTTTTCCCAGGTTGGAATAATTTTTGTTTCTCTTTTCTGTACTATTGCCAATTTTTCCTAATGCAGACATCATGATGTGAAGAAGGGCCCATATGGCCAACTGCTTTTCGATCTTTTTCCAACTGTGCTAGCTGGTCCAATAAAAAAAATGCATCCCTTCCTACAAATCTTCCTTGTATCCTTAGACCACCGTAGTTACAACAACATTGCTAAGAGACAGGAACAGTATGCAGTATTTTCAGTGTTAATCTCCCCAGTGTCAGACAGAGGTAAAAACACCTCCTTATGCTACTCACAACTCCCCTTCTTATATATCAAAGGACCACATCAGTCTTTTCCCAGAACATCTCACTGGGAACTCATGTTGAGTGACTTGTCTTCTTTGACCTCTAAATCCTTTCCAGAGCTTTCTAAGACACAGTCTTCCTATTGTTCAGAGAGAAACTGTTAACATTCCCAAAAATACTATACATATTACACTAGAAGAAAGGTTTGTTGCAAATTATTATTTTGGATGGAAAAAGAGTCCATAGCCAAGTTTTCCAAAATCAATGTAAGAAATAGCCACCAGAAAACTTTTAAAATTAGGGAGACTGAACATACTATACTAATCTTAATACATTAAAATTCTGCTTTGATATTGTTGGATAGGTGGAAAGAGTAGAAATGGGACTTCAAATGCCAATTTTAATGATTTATTATTTCGAGCAAGGGACAGAAAAAAATATGTTGCAAATTACAAAATTCCCCCTCTTCTTTCCCATATTTTAGGCAGGCTTTATTCAGTAGTACTGATAATCAAGCCTTATACATCTGAAGCTAGTGACCTGAAATTGGGTGAATCAAAATTAGAGGCCATTTTGAAAATAGGAGGCTTGGGTACCATCTACCTTGGCTTCCCTTTCAGTAATCATGAGAGTAAAAATGAATTCATATCTCACAGAGATGTTGAAAGACACTTAGATTAACAACTTTGATGGTCTCAGAGAAAAGCAGATCTGTAACCATTGAAAACACGTTTAAATACTTTTTTTTTATTGCTCTGCATATTGCTTTTAATTATCTCTTCCAGAGTTCTTTTATTAATCAGTTCCATCCCACCTAACCACTGTCAGTTTTGCTAATTAAAATAAGTGTTAGCTGTTTGACACTATATTCTTTTGCATATATAATGAAATCTAATAAAGACTGAGAAGAGAACTAGTAATATTCTTGTGGGAAAACTACAGCTAACTTTCACTGGGTCATTTGACAAGAAAATAAAACTAGGTGATGTTCATTTTGGTGACCATATACCAGATCCAGAGACAACTATTCTGCTTGCAGACCAGCTCCTTGAAGAGCTGTCTGTCTCCAGGAAAGGACTGAAAATGCTCAGCTCTTGTCAGATAAGGAACTTGCTACGCCAAATCCCAGATTTGAGGAAACTTCTCAGGGAAAAACCTCTGAGCATGAAATACAGTTAGATGGCTTTTAGAGGCAGTCCTGTCTGTCTCTTGTACCATATCATTTATCAAAGACATAGCTAGGCTTAAAAAAAAAAAAAGATGATGGTTGAGAAAAGTTGTTGTAGAAAGGGAGTGTTGATCAAGTTGCTTTTGACTGAAGCTTGCAGACAAGAATAATTTTTAAATCTAATCTTTATTACGGTAGTAGTAATAAAGCAGTAATACAATGCACTAAAGATTTGATTTTCCTTTATACCTTGTCTAGGAATATGCAAATGACCCTCAAGAAAAATGAGAATCAAGCCTTTTAATTGAGAGAAATTAATATGTATTCTCTGTCCTGATGGTTCTAGCTGAGTTTAATGGTTGCAGAGATCTGACTCCGCAAACACTAATGCATAGAAATTACTTACCTGCATCAAGATATTTTCATGATCAGAACCCAATAATGGCTCATTTGTACAGCTGTTAATATTAAACAACAAATTCAATTAAAAAAAAAAAGTTAGAAAAGGTCTAAGCTGAATCTGAGGCAGTACATAAATCTGCTGAGACTGCAAAACCAGCACTTATGGAGGAGGAAAGCCAAGGGAGGCAAAATAGGCTTCTAACTATGGAAGTTAATTAGCCCTATTTTTAGCTAGAAGGGGATTTCTGTTTAATATTCACCCAGGTTTTAGGTTACAATGATTTAAGATTACAGACAAAAAAAAATGCCTGGAAAATTTGGTTTAAGGCCTTAAACTAAAAAAAAAAGACTAGATAAAATACTAAGGCAGCCTTAAGGATGCACCCATATGCTCCTTCCAGCCATAATTGAAAAAATATTTCTCATGAGATTACAAACAAAGAGAGATTAATTAGTAAGAGATAATTCTCAGGCATTGCACAACACATTAATCTCCCTCAACTCAGCACATTTTACCGAATGATAATGTCAACAGCATAGGATCTTACTGGTCAAAATTACGTATGCATGATGCCTCTCAATTTTAAGACTATAATCTTAAGGGTTTTGAACCTGTATCAAGGCATAGGAGACATCAGTAATGCAATACAATTTCTAACGTGGGTTTGTTCCTGATCTGAACAGTTTTTAGTTCAAACTATTGATAATGAATATGAAGGGATTTGCTTTAGATTTTGTCAGCTTTGGGAACAAGCCCATTGGAAATGTCATCAATTAAAGCTGCAGGTGCACACCCCCTCTTGGAGATGCTAACCTGAAAGAAAAGCTATGATCCCTCTGAAGTCAGTATATTGTGAGAATTATAGGAGGAAAGTCCAGGTACAATCTTTCAATAGGAAAAGCAAAACTTTTATCATAAATTTTTGATAGAGCTAGATTGGTTCACAGAACGCTCTGTGGCATGGCTGCCTGCGACTGCAGAGGACTGTTGCCCTAGAGGTCTCCTCCAGTCCTATATTCCTGCATTCATTGGAAAACACCCATTGACATCACTGTACCTAAGAGTCCTCCATGCATCCTGAATTTGACTGGAAATCTAGCTCTTCAGATACTGAGGCCACATTCAAAGATACACCTTTTAAATCTTCTGCTTCTTTAGTCATGAAAGAGGTACACCAGTTATGTACGACATTAGGCAATGGATTTACATGTACATTTGCAAAAAAATCAGTGATGGGGACAGAAAAATGCCATGTCACTTTGCCGTGCATAGACACAATGGCATTTGAACACAAAAAAAAAATACAGAGCAGAGGAAGTTTGAGAAAGAGGAGCCAGTCCTAGCAGCCATTGACTGAATAGAAATCTCTGGCAATCTTTAGCTGGGCTTGTCAGACAGCTCTAAGGAAATTAAGGATAGGTATCTTTATCATTGAGCAATTAAGCTCGAAGGCGGAAGAATATACTTGTGAATATCATCTCTCTAACGATCCCTGATAAATTGTCTTCACCCCTTTTCCCACTCCTGTTCTCCACCCATCCCATTTTTTTTAAGTGACTACACCCTTTCACCTGCTTCACCCTCACCCCTTGCCAGCTTCAGTGCTTAGAGCAATTCGGAGAGCCCTGCCAGCAAACCTCCAGCTCCCCTTGCTGCTGCGGTGCTCCACGGCCTGTCTGAAGAGACAGGGATTGGCAAGGGGGCAGGTGAAACACGGTAAGGCGGCAGACAGAGGGAAGCAGCAGGTTCCCAGCTGGTAGCAGACAGAACAGGACTTAACTTTTCTCCCACGAGACCTGAGTAACCCATAGCTAGATGGAGTTGCCCTCCAGTCACTGTTCATTTTCCAGAGAACATCAAAGGTCTAGCATGCTACGTTATGCACTGCTTCTTCAAAAAAGTGAGATGCTATTGAAAAATCTGGTAAATGCACAGCATTTTTGTGATAAAAATTATAATTGCCAATGAAGTAGCATTTAATAATGATTAAAAAAATCTCTGAGACATTCTAAGAAAAGAAATGTAGGAATAAGAATCCTTTTGTAATATAATGCAAAAACCCACTCAATAATATGTTAATGAAATTAACAATGCAATCAAATTACTTAAGGGACTCCAAAGAATTTTTTTTTAAAGCAAGCATGAAAAGTTATCTATAAAAACAAATATGCTTCAAATATGAAGAATAAATACCTTATATGTGTAGTGTTTGTGTCTGAGGTCACTCTCATTTAGAAGCTCACTAGTTAATTGCAATTACAAATGAATAGCTTTCCATTAATGCTCATATTTGTGGTTGTAAATAATTGCATTGTAAAGCCAGAGAAAGTGCTGGCACCAAACATAACCGAAGTAAAGACAAGTGGTCCCTGAGATCACAGCAGCTAAGTACAATACCATGCACAGTATATATGATGATAGCAACAACCGTACACAACATTTCACAGAAAGTCACGTTTGCCTAAACTTGCTAGCGCACTAAAACACAGCAAGAATTTTCCCCATGATCTTGAGTTAGAAATGTATAGATATTTTTCCAAATCTTATTTTCCAGTCAAATTATTAGAAAACAACAACAAAAAGTTACAATATCTGAAGGAAAACATACTGCCTCTGGGTCTCATAGGAAAAGTCTACCAACAGCATCAGTTTTGCTAGAAATTTCAGATAGGACAAACCTCCTAGCCTTTCGCTTGCAGCAAACAATTATCTCAGCCAAAATCATAAAACTTTCTGGAATGCCAAGTTACGTGAAGAAAAATGAGATATGAATCATGTTTATTTAACTTTTATTTAAAGATAGCAATAACTCCTTTGCACTCTTTGGCAGCCTAGGGCTGCTTACAAGTTACACCTGTAACTTCCATTAGGTTAATAAGATTATACCTACACATTAACCCTCAGCGTATATAATGGCTAATTATGTGTCTAATTATTTAAAAGTGAATGCCCCCATGCAGGTTGTGGGGGGTATGGGAGGAGAGGGGATGACCCAATTAGAGAGAAAAAGTTTATGTGTGTGAAATGAAAAGGTAATGCTGTATCTACAAAGGGTTCTTAGAGGTTAAACATTTCAGGTTAGGAGGATATTCATTATAGTATATTTAGATTAAATGAATGTGCAGGTGGAATAAAGACAAAGCGCTGATATTGTAACTTGCAGCAGCCATTCAGTTCAAAGATGCTCCTGATATCTCAGCGAATTTCTTTAGCACCAGCTTAATCTTCTCTCTAGAGCACTCATATGTGCCCTGTAGCATGTAAAAGCACAAAATGTACAAAAAAATCTGTTCCCAACTTGCCCTCTGAGACAGTATTAAATTCAGGTCATTCTAACTGGAGCTAGACAAAATTGCAGCTCCAGTCCCTTTTCAGAATAGAGGTGTTGAAATATGCCATGTAATGTGCAGCCGTTTTACCCAATTATTTTGTGTAGAGGGAAAAATAAGGATATTCTAAAGCATTTTAGGTATCAAGACATTTAAGCTTGTAAGAATGTTTCAGTGTGAAGCATTCTGATCCCTGGATTAAAGAAAACTTTATTTTGAAATTCTTTTGAAGTTATTTCTCAAATAGTAAAAAATCTTCCTCAAAATCTTGTCCGACCCCTTTTTATTCAGTTTTTTGAAACTGCTAGCAAGCCAAATAACCCATCCTTCCCAAAGTCCTTTCTCTTAAACACAGAACTTCTCGGACAGGGCTTACCCTGCTGAACCCCATTTAATCACTACCACCACAGCACAGTTATGGTGTCATGCAAAAGATAATGTCACTGAGTCTCTAGGTATGAGAAAGATGATTTGTTTGACTTGATTTTTTTCCCTCATAGCACTGAGAAATCCCTTTAGGCAAGAACTTTTTTTTTTTCTTTGTTTTAATTTTTCCTTAAGCAAAAAGGAGTGGGACTCATTTGTTAGGTGTGTGAGACTTTGCAGGTCTGGTTTTACAATACACCATTTAGTCTTTGGTGAGGCTTGTTAAACCCTGAAAGAAAAGTCATGCATTGACTGAGTGACGCCACCCTGAGGTTGATTCCCAAGGGAAAATAAAGGCTCAGTCCTGCCTTAGAATCGTTATGGTGACCGAGAACACCTTCTAGCAAGTGATAGCGTACCAAACCTTGGCAAGCTGCATAATAACATTAAACCCAGTGATCTAATTATTCACCTCTAATATAAAGGGCAGGGTTCCATGGGAAATCAGAAGCAGGGCTGAGAAATACACCCAGCAAATACATTTCACAATAGAAACAGAGGCAGTTCGTCAAGACTCTACCTGGGAAAATTAACTTATGAAGCTGTCCTATGCATCCACTCTGCCCAGTTCACAATAATTTCACATTTATGCAGGGAGGATCTTTAAAGCACCAAATTATCAGCCTTGAACACCTTGTTTAAAATATGACTTTAATTTGTTGTGGCTCAGAGATCTTCTAATTTTTTTTTATTAATCATAGAGATGCTTAATATGAATATATAGATAAATGTAGCATAGGAATTTAAACTAACCCCTACTGACCTGTGAACATAAGAGAAAGTCACAGGTAGAAAAGTAGTATCTTTTATATACGCCATTGAGAAAGTCAGCAGCACTTGAGATGGCACATAAGACCTTTTTCCAACGTTATACTTCTTGTTCATGATCACTTCTTCATTTTTTATTCTGTATAATCTAGTGTGTTGCCATGTATCAAATTTTTGCTGTGTAAAGGTTTGAATTTCCAAATATAAATACACACTGAAAATATTTGCATGTTCATTCATTTGTATGCCTAAAAGCCTGGATTTGTTTGCAAAGAAATAGCTACACATGCCAAAGAAGTGACTGTTCTATACCCTCTGTACACAGAAAAATAGATTTTTCTGCAAGTATATTTCAAACTGTGGAATATTTGAACTGCAGCCCAAGTAATTACCTGAGCAGTCTACTGGGAATGTACATATTAGAACAAGTTGTAAAATAATCTCTTCCAAATAGCTATTAAAAACAAAATTACAGATCCTGGGCCAGATCCTCAGCTGTTACAAATTGGTGGCTGTTACAAGTCTCTTTGACTTCATGTGTGCAAAGTTCGAGCTCCAAGAGAAATTTTACAGTAAAACTACAAATTACTGAAAAATGAGGTTCAGAGTAGAAACACAGGTGGTATTCACACCATCTCCTTCAAACTCCTTTAGGCATGTAGCTTGGCTTCTCTGAATCATGCTTGCCTTCTCTGCATCGGCAGTATGAGGAATCTGAGTTCCTCCAAAGTACACCTTAACAGATGCGTAAAGTAGCCTCAGCCAGACAACATAAATGCCCTGAACACCACAAAAAAAGGTCAAGTCTTCTGTCAATGTAACAGAATTGCTAGAGAGACCCTGCTTTCAAGCAAAAAGAAGTATCAAGCCATTTCATTGTTGAAGTTGTGGTTATTTGCAAAAGCAAATCAGTTCTTGCATCGATTTCTGCATCACTTTCTAATTTCTCTGGGATACTCTTAATTAAAAAGCGTTCTGAGTTATGTCTTGCTGTCTATAATAAGAAAGATTTTTATTTTCTTCTAATGACAGTCTAAATCCCGTGTAGTAACCAACTGACTAACATAGGGAAATCCCAATCTTTCAGCTCCATTGTATAATTTATACAATATGTTCAACACTTTCCCACATAATAAACGTGGGAATCCCTTACAACTAGTCCAAGGTCTGAGGTTTTTTGTATGAATCATGTTCACTGCATCCTGGCTTTACCACACCCCCAACTACTTCTGCTGGGAGCCAAAGAGTTACTGCGGTCACCACTGGTAGGAGATACCATGTGCAAAGGCATTATTTACAGCAGGATGCAGCGAAGATGAGAGCCAGAGACTGATAACTTTATCTCAGGGGTTACCTGGGAAAGACTCCTCTAGGTCTATTTAAAAGAGTAACTTTAAATAATGAATAAATTAAGAGATATTATCATTCAAATATTACTTCTTGCTATGACAAATCTTTCATGTAACACTTAGCCAGGTTCTGTTTATTTAAGGTGATGCTCATTTGAATAGTTTGGGAAAGTAGTATTTTCACCGTACCTGTTATTCAATTTGACAGTTCTTTGCAACACGGGAAAGAGTCATGTTTGAACTTGTACAGAGAAATGTCATTGTCTTGTCTTTAGAAAAGATACTCAAGATACCTCCGATAATGTTCACATGCATTTAGCCTCCCTGAATGGCAAATTTACTGTCTGGCAGCAACTTTTATGTAAGGGGCTGGGGGGCAAAGAACAACAGGTTGCTCCATTATTAATGCAAAGCTGACAATTTTAATCAGCCCTCAAAAACTAATGTATACTTTCTGAATTGTGCTCAGTGCAGGGAATTGAACCAGAAGGTGGCCTGTGACTTAGATATTTCCATTATACATTTATTCCTACTGCTTAGAGACCTCATAGATGTAGAAGCATATCATAGGAACAATTACCTCTCCATCTTTTCTCTGTCATATGTATTTCACTTCTTTTATAGTGTATTGCCAGATGAATCCCAGCTCCACCTACTGCAATCAGGGAACAAGAGTTTGTCAGGGCTTTATGCACTCAGTCAGCTCAAATCTGAGCACCTGACTTCTGCTCTGAATCATCTTCTGGAAGAACCTTAGAAACACATCTGTCTGTTGACTCCAGAGGGAACAAAATCTAAAGACTTGTCAGCTAACCTAGCCACCTAAGTCAGAATCCAGATTCTGAATGTTAAATAAAGCCACTCACTGTTATGGGAAAAAAAAAATCAGAGCAGAAAAGGGTCTGTGCTTTATTTACAAGAGGGAGTTTTTTAGAGCATTCCCCCCTCATTAAAGCTATTTTCTGAAAGGATAGGAGGAATTCATAAAAGGAATTGCTTTTGCACTATTATGCAAAGGTGACCTAGCCACAATCCAAACACTTCTTCTGTTAAGTACTGGGAGTTTGCCTTGTCTGCATTTACTGTACAAAACAAGGAGGTCAGAAATAAGGATCTGGTTCTTATCTGCATCACTGATTCAGTTTGCAATATTAAGCAAGTCAAGTAAGTGGTGTCAGCTAGGCATCACAGATTTTCCCACATCACAGAAACACTGTTTGGCTGAATTAATTTATGCTTATGAAGCACTTAAACTTTTTTTGAGAAGTCAGTGTAGTAGTATGAAAAGGAGTTTCTCGTGGGTTCCAGACTAGCTTGGATCCATAACACTGTGGCAATCAATCAGCGGTATTACAAGAGTGAGAGCGCTGTGCCTCCCTGAAAGGCAAGCATACACAAAAGTTAAGAAATTGTTTATTCCAGCCGTAATAGGAAACTTTTGTATATAATTTCCCTGCTTACTCAGAGGCACTGTAACATCTGTCAGGCCAGACCTAGCGCTTAGCATAAAGATCTGAGGAGAGGAACACATGCCCCGTTTCCTGATAGCAGCTCACCCACCACTGCTGCCAAACTCAGTGACCACGCATGAGACACCAAGCTCAGTTCCACCAGTGTACAACTAGACTTCATGGACCAAATCCAAATTTGCACAGGTGTAAATGAGAACCACCCAATCTGTTCAATGCCTTTAATGAAATTTCAGCTCTGATTGCCTGGCACTCTCTTCCTTTTAACTGTTCAAGAAGTGATAAGGACTGAAGCCAAAAGCTCGTTACCTTCCATTCCCTGCTTCTTTGAGAGACACAGTGTTTTGATCAGCATCCTTCCCTAATGTATCAGCAGCTCTGAACTTCATTCCCCCCCACCTCCCTGCCCGTTCGGACAGTGCCAGTCAGGTCAAACGGCAGTCACCACAACATTTAAAGTCATTCAGGGGAAACGTGTTTAAGGGGATCCACATTTTTCTTTTAGATTCCTGATTTCAGTCAAAATCTATTCAAGCTCTGCAACAGAAAAACTGCAGCTTTGACCCCACACCACCAAACCACTCTTCTTTCTTGTATTTATTCATAGTTCCTGTTCATTGAGTTGTTCTCTTCTCCTGGGTTTATACACCTGTGCTTCTCTCCGCTTTTACCCATAAACTCATAACCTTTGGGCATCTGGTAATGTCCAATGCTGCCAAGTTTTCCTATGAGACCAAGTGAGCTCAGAGTGCAACAGTGACAGTAATCACTGTAACAGACAATTTCAGATATTATACATCCCTCTTACACAACAGGGACACTTTTCCCAGCCTAAAAAAAAAATAAAAATTAAAAACTGAAAAAGCTTAGAACTGTTTAAAAAAATTTATTTTAAGCCAATTAGGAAAGCTATGCAGTGGTTTTAATTTTTATTCTTTACACCTACAGACACCTACATGTATTCACACATTTATATTTCAGACTATTTTATCACCTCAGTCATAATTTAGAATTTTGAAAAGGCATGCAATGCAAGATATTGCAACTGATTGCAGTCTATTTCAATCACCCAAAGACTTTGGAAACATAAACAATGTTGTATTCCTTATCTGCTGTATTTCCTTCTCTTTCTGTATTACAATACATTTTGCACCCTGACAGAGGATTAATCACCTGATGGGAATACCACAGACTGCAGAGATCTGCTGGGAAATATATTTCTGAATGACTTCACACTAGTCAGAAGTTCATGATGTCTATGATTTATTGTCTCTAGTGAATTTCTCATTGCTGTTGAGAATTTAAACTAGTTCAGCTGCTCCTAGTGATGAGGCACAGAAGGCAGATACAAGGCCACAGTAACGTCTGTAAAGCTCAAATTTGGAAAGCAGCTTTTCCAAAATACGCAGAGAAATGATGAATTTAGACCTAAGGAGGAGAAGAGCAGCTTACTTTTCAGCTGTTTCCACATTCCTTTCTGGCTGTGCCATGAAGCTTTATACGTAGCAAAAAGATAGAAGACCCGTGACCAAAACCTGAAGTTGGCCTTCAGTTTTCATCACATTTTTCAACGGCAAACTACCTCTCAGCATACTTCCATGTAACAAGATACACACATGGAAGAGCAGGAAAAAAACAAGCCCAAGATGTCAAGACTGTTCTTTGGCATGTTCAGGAGGTACCAACTGGAAGCAGAAAAAGAGACCAGCTCAGGTAACCGGCACTGTTGGACAGATGGGGTTCATATACCCACAAGGGTAGAAAGGCTCAGTTGGATCCGTCAAAAGCAAAGGCAGACAGCAACATGATACAAGTTCTGCCTTGAATAAGGATTTCAGGTACAGAGCCCTGATCAGAAGGAGTGAATATAGCTTGGCTGACATCACTCAACGTTTCAATTCATTTTTGTAGCAATTTGTATTTCTTAATATCTTCCTCATTGTTCAGTTTTGATATTCAGTGCTATGCCTTCTCTTCAGCCTTCTATATGGTTAGTAATTTCTTTGGGATCATGAATCATTAAAAGCATTGTTTATTCATACAAAATAAGCACTTAACATTTTGCAATCTCTAAATATACTTCAGTGAACTACACGGTATCTTTTTTGGTCCAAAAAGACTTTAAAGGCTGTCTTCACTCAGTGATGGTACAAAAGGACTAAAAATATTCAAGATAATTGCAGTGTTTTAAGTGTTGAAAAGAAATATTCAAGATAATTGCAGTGTTTTAAGTGTTGAAAAGTAAAACATATTTGCATCATTTGCAAATGAGCAAGGGTCTGACTCCTGACTGATTTGCCCCTGTGTAAAGGGGCATAAACCCTTACCATTCCGATGTGAACAACTGCAAATGACAATGCTAAGCAAAAGTTCTGGAAAAGTAAGGTTATCAACCAATCAACCAAGCTAGTGAGTCAAGCAGCTATTTCTCCATAGTCATATTTATATAAATGTGAGAGACTTACAAATTCAAGGGCACAACAAAAGCAGAGAATCAACCTAAAGTTTGACCTAGGAGAAAAGAAACAGGAAAGGGAAGCACACTGGGAAATGAACAGGTTAGGCTTTCTTCCCGCTATCAATTCCCTACTGTCTGGATGTGCCTGTCCTCCATTTTGAGAATTTATGTTTTCCCCTGCCCTGAAGAGAGTTTTCGTCTCCTTTCAGCTATCACACTCACCTCTTTCAGAAGGTTTGCTTTGCCCAAATTCTTTGACAAGGAGTGAATGAAATCGCAACCCCACTGAAGTGAGTGGGAAATTTGCCATTCACTATAACAGAGCCAGGATTTCACACAAAGTTTATATCCATAGAAGACCAGACTGAATCTAGTCCAGTGTTTGTGAAGTGCTTTGAAGTAGAGAGTGTTGCAGCACTGAAAGTATTGCTATTATTATTATTGCTATTGAGTACATGACAGAGAAGAAAGGTAGAAACCTCAGAATGAACTGGAAGGAAATACTGATTCTGCAGATCTTTCACAGAGGTCAGTACATGACATTTTTCTAAACAGTTTCCTTTAAAAGTGTCTAGTAAAATTCTCTTTCAACCTAAGTACTTTCTTGGCATGTTAATCAGAAGCAGATCTTCCTACCAAGTACAGCCACCCTGACTGAAAATGTACTATCTTTTCCTTTGCGTACTTTTCCTAGAGCTTTATTATTGTTCTCTAAGGATTAACTAAAATACTCTACAGAGAGCTTAAAATGTTTTCAGAAACACTGCAAAAGTCCAAGCGGGAAGGGAGAAACAATGGTTTCCTTTCAGCCCATCTATTCTTCCTCTGAACTACAGTGTGGCCTTTGCACTTCACTGGCCCATGGAAACAGGAGCCTGGGATTCAGTAAACGTTGGCGATGATAAGCTATTTCACTACTTGTGGCTGTCGTGTATGTGTTACTACCAGACAAGACAATGGTTGATCACCAAGGGAAAAAAGCCCTCTCCCATGATCTCATTAACTAGTTTATTCTGACACAGATTCATTCAAAATTCTTTTCATGTTACATGGACAACACGGCAGTCAGGAAATGTGTTAGCTGCTACCAAAGGAACTAGCATTTGGGTCTTGGCTGTCATTTTCCATTGGGCTGCGGCAGAGATCTCACCCCAGTATCCTCAGATCACAGTCCCTGCAGTCCCCCCAAACAACTTGCTCATTAGAAAAGAACGCTCCCTGTAGGGTTCAGACACCCAGGGACAGATCTTCAACTGGTGCAAACTGTCAGTGCTCCGTTAACCTCAGGCAACCCAAGGTTTTAGGCTGCAGAGGATTTATCAGCAATTCGGCAGCTGTGAGAAGAGCACAGCATTAGGTCAGACAGTGAACAGGCCAGCAACTGTGATTCAGCCATTGGCAGACTCTGCTCAGCTGCGAATTCCCAACCACAGCCTACAAAAGGGAGTTGTTACATCTTGATTAATTTCAAATTACACTGTCTTCTTTCAGTCTCTACCTTTTTTGGTTATCTCAGTGTACAGCAGTGGTCCCAGTGGTTGAGATCTGCACAGTCGAGTTCTTGACTCTGATCTTAATCATGTGGCCTGTGATGGAAACAGTGACAAATTACTGCTATCAGTCAACTACAAAGAAAGGTCAAGCTTGTATAGTCTCCTAAATTTAATCCATGGCATTATAATCCAAATAAAGGCAGTGATAGAAAATATGGTATTAAATACTTCACCTAATATTTAGTAGGTATAATTGCAGCTAGAAAGAAACATTAAAGACCATAAGCTAAGAAGTTTCTGAAAACAGTTTCTAAACCTTTTGTTCTGGACCCAAGTGTCGCTCAGTAACAATCTATTGCTGCTGAGCCACAGCACGTTAGGTTTTAGCTGTGCTTGCGGGACTTGCCTGCATTTTACTTCTCTGGGCACCACACTTAATTCAGGACTGAGATTCATATTTTTAAATACGTGAGACAAAGCCAGATTCTCCAGTGCAGATACCTCAGTGTAGGCAGGCCTCGATGTTATATGAAGACACTTCTATAGAGACATACCTGTGTAGGCAAAAATCAACTCAGCACTGCATCAATGCACCTATATGTTTCTGGAATGGAGTCTGGAATGGAGCTGGTTTCTGTATGGACAACTCCTTTTGCAGCAGAGGAGGTCACATCTATCTGCATGCAATCATGTCAGCAACTCACTTGATGCTCATACAATTATTCTTCAAGAAGTCTTTTAGTCTCTCAGTGCTTTGGAAAATGAGACCACTTCTTTGTAAGCTGAAATGTGAATGTAAATGCCCAACTTTATATAGATAGATTTTAAAATGTTGGCAACAGTGACTAAGTATACTAAGGAGAGAAAAAGCAAAAATAACCACCTACTTAAGTATTTTCTATAAAAATATACATATTTCCTATTAAACTTACCAGTATAAAATGCTAGGTTCAGAGGTAGCATTTCAACCAATAAACACATTCTTAAGGGAAGATAGGACATGGTTTTCTACCACTCATCACAATCGAACAGAACAGCTGCGTGTGTTCAGGACAGCTCATAGCACACTTAGTTCTTAGCACTACTTTTCATGGCCAGTGACTTAAAAAAGAAGATAACTGCACAATTCAGTACTTCCTTCTCACAGCACTGCTCTTAAGCATCTGTGTGTGACTTCAAGAACACACATAGGTTTTTTATTCCAACAGAACAGGCAAGGGGAGGATTTAGAAAAGGAAAAAGCCCGACAGAGAGGTACCCATCCCCCTCTGTGCCCTCCCAAACCACACAAACTGCTTGGGCTAGAAAGACTTAGCAAAATGGATGAGCAGTTTGCAGTCAATAATCTAGTATTTTACCATTCTCTGGTATCAACTGTATCATCCTTATGGACTTAGTGGGATCAGGATTTTACTCGCTCTGGTTTTGCCTAGCAGAGGAAGCCTAATCTTTTGCTAAATTAACTTCTGAATGGGGCCACTTCTCCCTTTTCCGATATTTGGGGCAGTGAAAGACCTAGTGATGCTAACAGCCCTTTGATGTGCCAGCCCTCTACAGCTTCCAGGTCCATCCTGCCTTTGGGGGGCCACACCTGTTCGCAGCCCCATGATTGAAGCCCCATCACCTCTCAACACATCTTCCCTGCCTTCCCTACTGCTGGGAACACACAGGCATCCTCTGGAAATGCATCTCGCCTTCTCAGCAGCTCGGAAGGCCTGTGGTGGGTCGGCTCCACTGATCAGCTGGAGATTTTGTTTAGAAGGCTTCTTTATGCTGTTTATGTTGCTGTCAAGTCTAGCTCACCACAGACCTAACACTGCCACTTCTTTGTTTACATACTTCCAATCCAGGACATTATAACCCTCCTCTACTAACACTGCCCAGTGTGTGAGGGCGCAGCTTCTCTTTTTTATTTTTATAAGGTTTGTTAGCCACATTGCTATAAGATATTCATTCAAATTCCACCCAAATAGACCTCTTGCTGTCAGCATTTAATTATGCTTGCATTCCTATGTAAATAGAGCGTTAGCCAAAATAGAGCCTATTATAGAAGATAAGGTCAGGCACATCTCTACAAGAAAAGGAAGCTTTGGAAGCTTCTGTACTTTTGACAAGAATAACTTTCTGAATGCAAGAAAAAATGTAGAGAACTAAGCATGTTCTGCTGAGGATAAATCATGCTATTGAAAGTAGTACTCAGTCTGTCTTTATGCATCTTTCTTAGGAAGTTTAAGAGGACATATTCAATACGTGTATATAAAGTATGTCCTTGTAAGACTACAAGGTCTTTTCAGACCTCCCTTGAAAAATAATATACACTTAAGACCACTCTTTTTAAACATTCACAGCTCAGGAAAGACTTCAACCAAGGTTTTCTCCCAAGCTGGGTATCAAATTATTTGACAGCCATCTTCTCAGTTTGGCTCATGTATGTAAACATCTGGAGAAGCATTACGTTCTAAGTTTAACCACAAATTTCATATCATAAGATAAGCATACACTTTAAATCCTCATTTAAATCTTAAAATACTGAAATCTCATAAATTCAAATGGGTCACTTGTCTTCCAAGTATAAATGCCCATTTCCCTTTCAAATAGGTTTAGAAAAATAACATAATCCTTCAAACAAGAATATCAGATCACATTGTATTTAGATTGACAGGAATCGCAGCAAGCCTCATACAATTTTTCTTCACAAACACGAGTCTTAACTCAATTGCCAGGTTTTCTGTCACCTCCAGTCTAGATTACTGTGAAAGGTCATAGAGATCTAATGCAGTTAACTTCAGATTCCCAGTTAGCATTCTCAGAAACCACACTGAGAGGTATAACTGAAATCACGCTGAACAGCTACAGAGCTATTGCCATGATAGTAGCTTTTGAAGTTAAACTTGTGCAAGTTTCTGGATGATGAGAAACTGCATTAGCTATTTCAGCACTTGTTTTGGTCAAATTCCATTCACCTTGAACAGGAATTAAATACCAGTGAACCTGCTGCTGCTCCAGACGTCTATATAGAACAAAATACAGTGTAGTCAAAATTAGAATTGACCCTAAGATTCAGTTTACATGTTATTTTCTTGTAACACATTTACCTTGACAATACAATCTCAATTTATCCAAAGGTTCCTATATTTCTAGTAGTGTCAGAAGTGTCAGAATAATTTTTGCTGTAATAGTTCATATGAATCACTAAGTTCTTTTTTCTGAGACACCAGTAGAAAATCAATGCAGAATCTGACTCACTGTATTTTCACTTGTAGACCTCTAGGTACCCTAAAAGTGCTTCACGGTGAAGATAATAATGAAGTGTTTGCAATTATTTTATTGCTGAGTACCACCCCAGTACTGTGATGTAATTCACCCGTGCTGTTTGACCTAAAGGTAACTTTGGCAGTTGAAGCTGAGATGTATTCTCACAGATCCACTCTGTTACCTAATGTTGCCTACTGCTGCATTAGAGAAGTGTAAAAATGATTTACATATAAATATAAGATCAATTTTACGCAAAGCACCATGAACAAATGTCTTCTACTATATTCTTTAAAAAAACCCACATTTTATTTGGCTGGAAATTCTTTGATAAATAACAGGTCTCATTGACTGCAACATTGAAATGCTCTAATGAATTTTTAATGTCTTTAGTTGTTTAACTGGATCTTATTACAAAGAAGCTGAAAACACAGAAGCATGATGTTTCCTCCACTGGCACATTTAAGAAATCAGCAGAGGCATGCCAAGAAAATGTTCTGCTTTCAAAACAAGGCTCCAAGACTGAACTCAGGGGAAAAAATAAAAAGCATTTTGTCGTGGTTTCTAGAATTAAACTACTGCTGTTGATTTGAAATCTATATTACCATTTCCTCAAACTGACTACACTTTTTGCTGTCCTTTATTTACCTCACTGCTGGTACGATATTGCATCTGTGACTGGCTGGCAGGTAGCAGAAATTGATCACACTTGAAAACAAATTAAAGGTCAGAGACCTCTGATTGCACAGACAGTATAAGGGAAATTCTCCTATTATAATATACATGCCATTTCCCTATGAAGTTAAAAGATGATTTTCAAGACAATGCTATACGTCTCTGATTGCTATTATTGCACAGGCCTACTGACTGCAGAGATCCTTCCTCTCTGTTCAATAACTCCATACTGACTAACAAGATTGCACTGAGAAAGTTCACCTTAAAACTTTACTTCAGGTCCTCCATTCAGTGCTATTGCATTATCAACATCCCTGTGTCTGCTGCAGGTTTTAAATCTCACATGCAGTCCTGAGCAAAAGAAACCTATGCGCATTAAGACGATAAATTCTTATAGACTCCTCAAGCATTCTGCTCTTTGTCTGGCAACCAACCCATTGTGCTTCGAGAAGCCTCCCAGCTTGCCTGGAGGCTTTCTTTGCTGGAAAAACCCATGTATTATCATCACCAGCAAAACAATGGAGTTGGCTGCAGGCATGGTGGTAACAGTGCACAAGCAGAGAGAATAGCCCCATGCAGAGCTTGCAGGGCAGTGATTGTGAGGAGTGTAATACAATGAGGCCTGCAGAGCGCTAATGCACGTTGGGGTTGCTGTGCCAGTGCTCCACTCAACAGGCTGCATCTCCTGGCAAATTGACAGGGTAGTATTAGTGCTGGTCAGAAAGCCAAGCTACTTGCTCAGTTTCCTCTTGTGAGGAAGAGAGGAGTAATACGGCAGGGATAGAAAGAGCTTCAAAGCATGCAAGGACATGAGAACTGCTTCCATACTAAAAGAAAAAAAAAAGAGGTGCTCCTTCCTGCAATGCCTTTTCTGAGCACAGTGAAGAAGGTCCCAAAGTTCACCTGCCAATAGATTTCCTTGAATGAGAAATAACACGTAGGAAGTGGGTGTCTTCTTCCCAGAATACACTCCTGAGTGTTTGAGTATGTACCTCATCCTCCTCCACATTTGTTTGTTTTATCCATCTGTTATTGCCCCATATTTGATTATGAATTGAAAGCATTCTCCTGGAGCTGCACTCTGAGCTTTTTAAACTGGAGTGTTTGAATAAGGCTTGTCACTACAGGAAGGATATAGAGGGCATCACATTCCCCAGCTGCATCCCATCACCCTTTTCCCCCTCCCTGCACCTCAGAGCCAGTGAGCAGCTTGGAAGTAAACAGGGGGAGCTTTAAGCAGCTGCTACCTCTTCCCTGTTTCTCCTGCTGAGAAGCTTCCATGCAAGAGATGAAGAGTGGCTCTGTTGGTTTCTTTCAAGTGAGTTGAAGGAGCCTGAGGGCAAACAGAATGGTTCATTGGGCTCTGTCTAAGCCTACAGTGGCACATTAGTAGAGGATGGATTCCCCCATCCTACACATCCGTGAAGGAGAGGCAGACAAAGTATGTGAAAAAGGGGTCATGTGGCTCCCTGATTCTCCCTGCTCCAGCTGCAATGCCTAGTTAAAGAAATTATCCTAATTTTTCCCAGATGAGTATCCCAAGGAACTGTGCACAGTCTGACAATGTATTTCTTCTGGAAGGGTTTGCAGAATTAAGATGTTTTGGCAGTACTCTAAAGTTGGGAAGTCCCCCCATCCAGAGGACTTTCCAGGAAGGGGCATTTGGGGGTGATTTCCATTCCCTCTGCACTGGCTGACATATGAAACGACCTGTTGAAGTCTTGGGCTGAGAAGGAGCTTCCCTGCTTCAACCAAGTGCCCTGAAGAGCAAGCTAAAACTCTTCTGCTCCGCCTAGAGCGTATCTCTCCACCACTGCCAGAGTGTGACAAAAGCCATCAGGCTGCGTGGCAGCCAGCAGAGCTGGGAACACCCATATTTCTTGTGCACTGTTCTTGAGGGAGCAGAATATAAATCTTTTAAATGTATAGCCTGTTTCTTAAGAAATTGGTTTTTTCCTGAATTACTCCAATAAGCCATTTGCATTTGATAATTTAACTGATACAGAGGCTGTTTCTGGTAGCAAATTTGCTGCTTTGTTCTTCACAACATGAGGAAATTTCATTTTAAAAACAGGTTTTCAACTTCAAAGCTTTATAACCTGACAAAAAACATAGCACACACAAACCACCCATGCTTTGCATTTTGGCCATTTGCAGAGCCCAAAAGCGGTATGGAGCCAGCTGACAACAAGGGGGATTGAAAAAGTGTTTCTGTGTGGGCTTCTGCTGCAGCCAGATGAAATGAGGGAACTAGAGACAGGGTGTGGTTGCCACCTAGAATGCCTCTGCGGCAGTTCACAGACCTTCACACTGTCTTAACGCGCACTTCCCTCTCTCCTTCCAAATATGCAAACTGCGCCCTCTCCCAGGTCCCTCCTTAGCTTAAGGGTGCTGGCATGCGCTCTGCTGACTTTCTGGAACCCAGGGATTTCCAGTTATTTCCACATCCTCCTCCTGTTTCTCTTCTGGCTGTGGTGCCTCTGGGCTGCCTGCTCAACGTCCCACTCCACCGGTCTGCAAGGCACAGGCAGAAAGGCCAAAAATTCAGAGCACAGAGTGATATTTACACAAGGCAGAAGGGAAGAGGAACAAATAGAAATTGCCTGGGGCCAGATCTGCTTATTCTGTCTTGCCCTCATCTCCAAAGAGGCAGCCTTCATGTCTCCTCAGGTTCTTGTTAAGTTTCCCAGCTACCTTTTATTCAGCATCCAGCTCTCTCCCTCTCAGTTCTTAGGAAGAGAGGAGGAGTGTCTTCTTTGCCTTTAGGCACAAAAGGCTTCATCAGGCAGAGGTACAGGCAGCGTGTTTTATTAGAGCATGTGGCATAACACAGTGCAACACATCAGAGAAGATGTGAACACACTATTGCAATATTTGAAATTATTGCCTTAGGTGACATCCCCCCAGATCAAAAGTTGATCCCAATCTAGATTAGTGATTACTGTAGAGCTTGCACCTCAGCCCTGTCCATCACTCAGCCTAACAATTCCCTCACCCAGTTATCTATCAGGTTGGCGCAACTACACAACCCCAAATCACTCCATTGGCTTTCCAATGCTTGCTTAACTACTCTTCCATTTTGCAGTATCTCAGAGATACTCCTCACTCCATACCTTCCAGACTAGAAAGCTGGTGGCTGTAGGCATTCTCCACCAAGCCCTTCCCTGGACAAGGCTACAAAACACCTCCACCCTCTTGCATGCTGTGGGTACCACTACAAACAGCCCCCTTCACCCTGTTCTCAGGCCAAGTGTTGCAGGGAGGGAAAGGGAAGGAAGGAAAAGGAGATAGCAAACTGACTTATTGTTTGTAAGAAGGGTGGGGGAAGCACAGAGAAAAGCTGACCTGAACTGCAATGCTCTTTTAGTATCCTCTTTCTCCCATAAGGACTATTTCTGCTGCTGCCTCTCTTCCCCACTGCAATCCCCCTACTGTTATTCAACTCTTGCCCCTAAAGGAAGGGGAAGCACTGTGTCTGCCTTTTGCAGAAGTCCTGGTTTGATGCCTTTCTGTAGGAAGTCAGTCAATCAAAGTAGCACTTCCCACTGGCAAAGCTGGGAATTTTGTGAAGGTCTACGGTCAAGATATTGATAGCAGCGTAGGTCTTTTTCTGCCTATCTATGAGATTGCCAGAATAAGAAAGGAGCCAAGCATTTATCTGGTTAATTACTCCTTTCATTTTCTACATTATCCCCATTTCAAAATCTGTAATGTATACATTTGCAGGTCCTAACAATAGCATGTTTGTGTGATTCCAGCTGACCAAACAACAGAAGTTATTTATAACTACAGATGACAGGACTCTGCTGTATTTTCATTTATGTAATTTTCCTTAGATCATTCATTAGAAAGTGGTCACACTTTCATGTTTCTCACACGCAGAGGCCCTGTAGGTTAGCACACAGGAGATTAACCTTGGCAGTCTGCACTGCTGGACTGCCTGAAGAGGAATTCTCGCTGCAGCTCTCTGAACCAACAGCCCACAGGGGCTGGAGGTTAGGTAGCTGTTCTCAGTGCCACACTAGGCAGCAGGTGGCTGCAATGGCAGTACTGATGATTTTCAGATATAAAGCTTTGTAAAACTGGTATTGGTTTGCATTTTTTTTCTTTTGCCAAGGCTCACTGGCATTGTAGTGGAATGGCCAATGCTGGAGAAATCCCAAAATGAGTGAGTGGGACATTGAGAAGTGGCATTAATTAAACAGGGTAAATGACTGTAAGGTGACGCATCTTCTTCTTAGACAGTAAACAGAGCCACAGCATGCCCATCCATGCTAACAGAGCAGTGCTTCCCATCCACCTAAATGCACTAAATTGAAAAACATTTTAACGCTTTCAGATGCTTCTCTCTGTACAAGTTTAAATGGTGACAGGCATGAATTTACATGACAATAGTTGGGACATCAAAGGCTACCTCTTTGAAGCCATTCTACCTACAACCTTTTCATATTATATGGAAGGTTTACAGTAGGTAGGACACTTTCTATAGACCCTTCATTAGCCAATAATGCTATCCAAGGCAAATTTGTTCAAACAAGCGTACTATAACCAAAAAAGACAATTTGCAAAATCCCTTGTTTCTATCTAGTAAGTAGCGCAGCTCTCCACAAGGCTCCTACAAGAGGACTGCAGTTCAGAAGAGACTAGGGACACAAAGGTAACTGCAATGTCCAAGGTCTCCTCTTAGGGTTGCACATCAAGATTTGGAGCAGCCAGAGAGAGACAGCAGCACATTTTACAGTATATGTTGTATGAAACAGGGCTCACAACTAATCCAGGCAGACACATACCCAGCCAGAGCAGATCTACTAAATAAAGCCACAAGATCTTTTCCTTAAAATTGAGAGATTAAGGAATTTGGTGATTAAAAATACACAATAAGACTCACAGCTGGCAGTAAACAGGACAGAAATGAACTCATGGAGGCTGCATTCCTTTATCTTAAAGCATCATAGGCCTCCTTATTTGGTCCAGCCAAAATACCAGAGAAAAATTTATTCAAACACTCAAAGAAAAAGCAGGGATCTTCTTTGGGGCCCTTAAATATTAACCTGCACTAACTAGACTGTGTCCATGCAACTGAATAGTGGTGCTGTTCTCTAGAACAAAAACTTCTCCTATTTCCCATCTTTTCCCTTTTATTTTCTTTTTTTGTTTATGGGAAATTTAGGCATTTTCTGAAGAGTTCAGAAAAGGGAAGCTGGCTGGTATTGGGAATTCTGATATCACAGCCATGGAATGCCACACACTTATTAGCCAAGTGTTTCCATCCCTCTGTATACATGACTCTTTCCTCAAGCTAATAATTTTCATAACCTTTTGCCCTTTCCATGGCATCATAGCTATTTAGTAATATTTACTTTTTTTCCCATCTTGTAAAATGTGTGACCCCATTGCCTTGCTAGTTTGTGGCTGATCCCCACGTAGACCAACTCAAACTCAAAGAGTAGTTCACAGAGTCTGTGTTCTCTGACATACTTTCTTCCAAGAATGTTAGTCAATACCCGCTAATGCTCCCTAAGGAAAAAGACATCCAAATGATTAGGAAGGAAGAGGAGGTACCACAGCTTTTTAAAGATGTTGTCTGGTGCTTTTAGTCTCAGGCACCAGTCTCACAACTGAATTTTCTGGAAGAGCTTTTCTCTTTTGAAAACCAGTGCCTTCTGGGCTAATACTGAGAACATGTACTTGGCACCATATTCAACATAGGGTTGTAATTAGCAGCCAGTATAACACTTCTGTTGACCAAACAACCAGCTGAGTTCATTGCTGAGGACCTATTCACAGTATTACTGTCTACTAAAACTAGACATTATTTTAACTGCTACATGATCTAGGCCAGATAAAGTTCTGCTCTCTTCCTCATGTCCACTCACAAGAACCATGAACGCTAGCTAAGTGCCAATATTCATCAACAAGTTAAAGCCTTTCTTTAGAGAAGAGTAGAAAATACCCAGCTGCAGTACTTACATCAGAAAGAAGACTGAAGGTACTTTTATCCTAATCCCAAATGTAGAATGGCATGTGAATGATCTTTTTTTTGCCATATATATTAAAATGGATGACTGTTCAGAAGAGTTGAATCAATTAATCAGCTTAAGTGGCTACACTTTCAGCAAGAGAAAACTATGTTGCCTACTGACTGTTGAGAAATCATCTTTTAGTGAATGACAATTTCAGAATATATTTTGTATTTCTTTGCATCCTGGAAAGTCTGTACTGAAAGAAAAACTGATTTGAAATATGCACACCTAATTTTTACTGAGTCCAGAATTGTGTCTGTGCTATATGTGCTATACAATGCTTATTTTGCCAGGAAACTCCAGCAGTGTACACCTTCCATATTTCAAATCAGAACAGAAGTGTCACAAACCTTCCAAAGGTCCATGTGGTGCCATGTGGGTACCTCAGAAGCTTTGTGCATTGCATCCTCTCTTTCCTCTGCGTGGGATCATCTGCAGCCTCTGCCTCTGAAGAATGTCCTTTGTGGCTCCTACCGCATCTAGCAGACTCATATAAGGGATCCAAAACACAGAAGCATAGTGTGTGAATAGAATAAACCAGAGTAAAACGCCTATTATCTCTCTAGTGCACTGGATTTTTAAAAGTGTGAAAACTTTCTTAGAAATCTTACAGACTAAAACAATTTATAGAATGAAGTGTAATACTGACCTTTAGTCCTTCTTTTAACTTTGAACAGATAAAGTAAAGAAACAGCTTGGGAAAGCTTACAGAAAGAAATACATTTGAAAAATATTTCTAAACAGTCTGGACTTTACAGAATTTCTACACTCCTTGGCAACCTTGTTTTGGCAATGAGAGTCTGTTCTTTATCTAGGAGAGATCAGTCCTACTATGGCAAAGCAATCATTAGGTAGTCACTGATTATGTAATGAAATCAATGCAAATGCAGTAATTTTCAGGTGAATGAATGAATAAGTATATAATAAATGAAGAAATAGAAGTCATGTGTAAACATGGAAACACTACAGAGAATACCAGCGGTAGCCAGACACCAGGAGGAGCACAGACTAATTATACCAAATTTAACACACATACGTCCCTGCCTGTATGGGATCGCAGGTGTTAAAAACATAATTTTCAATCAGGGTGCTGGTGCTGCTGTTAGGATTTGAGGTTAGCAGTTCAGCTTTTAAAATTCAGCCCAGCTTTCACAGACTTCTTTCCTGGGAAGTGGGAAAAGAAAAAGAGAGCTGTGGGGAGGAGGCTGTTAAAGAACAGGACCTGCATTCCCCTCCAGGATGCTCACACTATATGACACACTGCCCACAGCATTGCTGGTGGAGACATTCCTGAGAAGCCTGAAGGAATGCAACAAGTGTCTCGTAAAATATGCAGGGATCTCTGCAAGATTCGGGCCAAGCACTGAACTTTACTTCCTGCAACGTTGCTGCCCTTTTGTTACTTTGCGTGATAAAAACTGCAGTCATTCTTCTCTGGAGGGTTACAGCAACATAAAGGATGTTTAGGCTGCCCATCATGTATGGGAAACCTTGGGTAGGAGTTCTGCCATACAGGTTTGTGTAGGACCTCTCCCCCAACTCCAGAAGTTGGAGGGGAAACCATACAAGACATTGTTACAAACCTCTTTAGAATGCTTGGTCTTGTCCATCCTTCATCATTGGACACTGCAGATCTGTCTGATTTGGAAATAGAAGTTCAAAAGCCTTACCACTCTCTCTGCTGACTTCTATGCAGCTGCTAAGCTTGTGCTTGATATGTTTATATAAAGGGTTTGGTGCAAATGGGGCTTATTTTGCATACCTGTCTGAAAAGGTCTCCCCCCACCCCCTTTTAATAAATGGGCAAAAGACCAAGTATTTCTGTAAAGCTCTTAACATCCTATAGTCTACAGAAGATCCTAAATCTTCTAAACCAAAATTGAACATTTTCAGAGAAAACGGGCATTTTTCTGGGAAAATGTTGCATTGTTAAAAATGCTGAATTTAAAAGCATTCAGATAATTCTTATCACTAAACTGCACTAAAAACTGAAGAGGGTGATTCTGCATGAATTCTGCAGCTTCCAAATGGTTATAGGTTCCTTTAAAGATTTGCCTAACACAGGCAATATAATGTAAATTCTTAGTAGAAATGAGGATTAGTAACGGCATTGTACACATTGATGAGTTTGTAATGTACCTCAAATTTATTTTGGTCCAGCATGAGAAGAGACAGTCTAATGTAATTTCTTGATGAAGTAATTTAGTGAATGGATCAAAAGAATTTAATGACTGGCTTAAAGAATTTATGACAGCCATGCAGTTCTGTTGTCCTCTGTTACACAATGTGTTCATTTTTTTATGTCTAATGCTTTAACACAGCGTGTAACTTTGCTAAACCCAAGATGTACGGAAAACCCAGGGTTTCTGTGACAGAGAATCAGACTGCAAATGAATTAATTCCTCCTTTGCTGTTTGGGATCTGGACTGGTAGGCACAGCTTTTCACCAAGTTTTTTTCACCCTGAACTACAAAAGTGTACTTAAGCATTTTCCATCAGCCAATACAGTATCGCAGCAACACTTGCACTGGACAGTACTGAAGGACTCCAGAGACAAGGTGGGGAATGGTTTGAGCTGGGCTCAGCACAACACTGGCATGCTTTTCTCTAGGCAGTCAAAAAATCCAGTGATGAGGACCACATGCAGAGCTCAATCAGGCCACTGAAAAGGATGCTAGATCACCTTAAGAAAATGCCACCGGATAATCCAAGGCCACAGGCGGCTGGAATGTCAGTTTGAATCTACCCATTGACATCATTAGGAATATTCATCTCCAGCATTGGTGAATCTGGCTTTCTTTAGCTCCAAGACCTGCAGACCGCTCTGCAGAAACATTTAGTAGCCTTTTTGACATTTCTGGCCTGTGGTTACAGTACTCATTCTGAAAGAAAAATGTCCTTTTCTTCATACAGATTGCATTCAGAAGCTCTTGTTTTTCAGGTACTGAAAATCACACAAGTTGAAAATCAAGGACAAGAAGTAAGCCAGTGTTATTACCTCTCTTCAAACACTGTATTTGTCTTTTCAGCAGGAAAAAAATGAAGCATGAGACATCAGTGAACCAAGCCCCTTTACCTCTCAGAGAAGATTATATGGGAATTCAAATGTCCTGGTATAATTCACAGATTCCTGAGTTCACATGAACAGCAACAAAAGAGGAAAATTGCTCCATATCCTGTAGAGAGGAAATGAAAGGTATCAGGAAGAGAAGAATGTGCTGTGTGGTGCGAAAATGCTGTTTTGATTCCTGATGCTAAACATCTGCCATATTTTTGTGTGGAATCACTTGACTTAGTGAGAGAATAGCATCTTCAGGATTGTGCAAAGCCTATTCCAGACTCGAGCTGTCTGAATTGGCAGCTGTGGGAACACCCACAGGAAGCATGGGATCCTGGAAGAAAAAGTGTAGGAGTACATCCTGTGGGGATAGATAAAAGTCAGAGCCGGGCTATGGGAACCTCTTCAGAACAAACATGCAAATACAGTTTCGCAAGTCAAAGTCCCAACTGTTTGTTTAGGGATTTTTTTGTTATTTGTTGCTTTTATTTGGCTTTCACAGAACAGAAACAGAAAAAGGATCTCAGAAAAAACATGAATGAAATCAAAACCTTAGATGTTTTCTTTATTGTTTGGTGTGAGTTCATGTGCTTTGTATGCAGCACCACAGCTTGCTTCTTTTGCCTTGCAATAGAAGAATGCCGTAATATACCTATTTCTGCTCCACCAAGTTTGATAGTCTGTCTCTACACACAACCGATAAGAGTAGAACTAGAGCAAAGCTGGCCATAACTTCTTCACTGTCACTGTTTCACGGACAAGTGCCTCCTCTCATCCATACGAAATCTTATAATTACCTGCTATAAAACTGTTCGTGAAGAAGAGTAAAAATGGGAAAGAATTTCATCCATTTATTAATTATTAAGTGCTCCCAGTCACAGAAATCAAGTAGAAATTGGTCTCATGCAAAGAGATGGCTTCCCATGAGCACCGACAGGTAACCAAAAGACCCTCTACCATAAGAATACACGATCCCTTGTACTCCCATCGTCACAGTAATGTGCTCATCTTTCTTCTTACCTTTATATGCCCTGCTGAATAAAGGTGGATGGATTTATTTTTATCTTACCTGGATGACATTTTATTTTAATATTTGTGCCCAATATTTTTCTCAGTCTTTCAGCCAACTTTCTGTTATTTGTACAAATGATATCCTGCAAAATTGATACCCACAGATTGACTACCCATTATGTCAATTATTATTTCCCTTTGTGTCTTGAATGTTCCTAATTCCAGCATCACTGCAAAGGTTGGAAAGGAGTTTTAAGTTGGCTTTCTGCCTACTATCTATTATTTCCTGTGTGACACATGCTATATATTCTCTTGTTCTTTTTACATTCCTGAGTAAATAATCCTAATCTTTTCAATTTCTTTGTACAAGAAATATTTTTTCTGTAGTTCTCTGATATTTTCACTACCTGTCTGGAGTTTGTTTCTAGTTCTGTGCCTGTTGTTTTTTTAGATGGGTTTACTAAAACCAAATGCAATAATCAAAATGAGGACATGGCATCTTAGATGCAACATGTAATACTTTCCATGTGATTGTCTACCCACTTCTAACGTGCAGTCTAATAAGTCATTTTTTCTGTCACACACCCAGAACAGACATTCACTGTGTTGTCCATGAAGACTCCTAGGTCTTTTTTGTTTCCCAGGAGGTTACTACTACATTCAGAACCCATTCATATGAAAGAATAATTTAAAGTGTATTTCCATGTCCCTCTGTTGCTAGTTTCTTTAAAAAAAAAAAAA
>VZTL01047290.1:104814-124398 GCA_013400535.1 Scopus umbretta
AAAAAGAAAGAAAGAAACAAATAAACCACCAGCTCAGTAGAAGTTTAAAGAAGTAAACATTTTACAAGTTATCATGCAGTGTGGAGAATTGGTGACCATCTCTCAAAGCGTCTTTTGATTCCCCAAATGCTGATGGGAAATATTCTGGAGGCACAAATAGACTGCAGATGTTGGAGAATACATCTTAGAATTCTGCTGAACATATTACCCTACTGGGAGGCTGTTTCAAGTCTCCGGGGACATTCCTTTGAGAGCCCAGCTGATTGTCTCATATTGAAACAACATGTCCGAGATACATTCCAAGTAAAAGAAAATAGAACAGGGGTGCTCTGACCAAATATAAATCATGGGGCTAAAGGGCAGTTTATCTTCCTTCTTTCTACCATTCCTTTTCTCCCCCAGTGAATACTCCCCCCAGGGAAACAGACCACTGGGTAAATGACTGCCAAACCTGATGACTCAGACATTAGGCACTGTCCCCAAGTGCTTCACAGATGGTGTCTGGATGGGAAACCCAGAGCTTTCGGCACCATAAGCCTTGCTACTTTTTTTTTTTTTCTTGCTCTTTTTTTTTTTTTTAATTCATTGCAGCATTACTTCTGATCTTATGTCAAGCCCTTACAGCACTGTCGCCCCCCACAATGAATTCTGATCTTGACCTTATAACAACCAATGTCATTGGCACATAAAAAAGATAGGAAAGAAATCCTAGCAGACCTAGGGGAGTGGGAAAAACAAAGCTAAAATAAACACATTACTTAAAAGATTATCTTGTGTCTAATTGAAAAAAAAATACTAGAACACGTTTAAAAGGAAAAGGGTCTGCTGTAAAAGACAGGCATACTGTGGAGTACAGCACATTAGCACAATTGCATAATAGTAGGTACTATGAAAGAAAATGTTCTCTGTACAGTTTTTATTGGTCTGCCTCTTTTTGTGGAATCCTGTTCGTTTCAGTAAAATCCTGTTCCTTTCAGCTTGCTTTATGTTCCCCAAAGCTAGCACATCTTGGGATGCACATCTGGACATGGGCAAGCCTGAAAGCAATGGCATATTTCTGTGCTTCTCCAGTACTGTATGTTCACACTAGACACTGGAAAAGTCCTCTGTGAAAAAACACAGCTATTTTTCCTCCCATGAAGAGAAGCTCAAGAAAAGCCCTGGAAAGGCTTGCAGATTATGCACAATGAATCAAGCTATCACAATCCTAAACAAAACATATCATGGGAAATGTGAAATAGCCCTTCCTCTCTCCCTCTCTCCCTCTCTCCCTCTCTCCCTCTCTCTCTCTCTCTCATATACACACGCTCACACACACACAGACCCAGCTGCAAAGGATAAAAGAGGAGGAATTGCACATTGAGAAGAACCAGGTCCAGCATGTATTTTTTTTCTTCCTCTTCTTCCTTTCCTTTTGTTTTTAAGGTTTACCACCAGTATCATCCATAAGAAACAAAAGAATAATTGTTTACTCCAAGTGGAAAGGAGAAATAACTGGGTATTTTTGTGTGTTTCATTATGTTTCAAAGGTTATGTAGCAATTCATTGAACTTCTCCGATTTACACAAATTCAGCTGAGTAGTAATTCCGTTTAAATCAATGGTGTTATTTGAGCATGTGTATAAAAGAGAGAAAATTCAGACATTTTGCTTCCAGATTCAAAGTAAAAAGTCCCAGAATTAAAAGCAGCAACTCTTAGGTCAGCCAATTTCTCTGTTATTTAAGAAGGAGGCTCTGATAAAAGTTGATAGCACTATGCAGAGCCAATCTCCCTGAGCCCTGGGTTTTACGAGCTGCACGAACCCTTGCAGCACTCTGCCTGGTGGACCAAGCTGGAGTCACAGACACTGACCACCATGGGGTTCCTCACTTGGAGACAGTCACTTCAGAGTCATTACACCTGGAAATATACTCTTCTGAACAGCTAGTTCATGAACTGCTAAGGAACCAACGGTGTAAATCAGCAGAAAACTAGCCAGGTTTCTAAAATGTGCCTGGCAGGCTGTTTTCAAGCCCTGCTTGGTTTTGGAAGCAACTTTGTCAAAATTGGACCCTCTCCACAAAGTGCTTTGATGTTGATGAATCGGTAAATTCCAACAAAAACTTGTTTAGTCAGAATTTTTCTGACCAGCTCTACTTCCTCCTTCTGCCAAGCCTATTTACTAATTCTCAAACCTTCTGCGTGGCTCCAGGGGAAGGTTTTCTGCCAGGACCATCACGGCTGCAGACCCCTGTGCTCAGGGGTCTGCAGGCGCAGCTGAACACAGGCACTTGCCCACAGTGGTCCTCCCCTTTTACGTCCCCATGGGAGAGCAGTGCCATGCAGCAGCACAGCTCTCAGCCTCCATCTCCATCCATAGCACAGCTCCATCCAGACCTGTGTAGCTCAGGAGGCTTTGTCATGGTGACTAAAGTACCATTACCCCCATTTTACAGCCAGAGAAGCTGGAGTATACAGAAATAACCAGTTAGGGACTGTCACAGCAGCATTAAAAGTAGACTCCCACTCCTGATGCCTGGCCCCCTGTTGAGTCAAACAGTCAGTAACATCTATTTACACATTTAGATTCGCAGCTACTGTTGTGAACTTGAGTCCAGCATGGATGTGGGTGAGCATGTGCATAAAACGGGGAGGGAGGCTGGGAGAGAATAAGGCCAAGATTATATTAGATCGCTTCCATCCCAAGCTTGCAGAAACAATGCATTGCGCTGAGACGAGGTGTTATTGTCTGCTTTTAAGTGTACCCTCCCTTTCAAGTTTTTCTTTCTTAATAAAGTATCTGAGGTCATGCTATTGTCATTAGAGCTTGGCGAGTGCTCAGCAGCTGTCACTGTGGCAGCAGGAGTGTGCCTGGTGCCAGTCCCCTTTGTCACGACAGCCACAGCAATGTAAGGAGAAGGGCCTTGCAGGATGCAGGACAATACTGGGAAGGAAAAGGAGGGAATCCTCGACCTTGGGCCAGGGCCTGGTGGCAGACTATTGAACCCTGCGCGTCTCGACAAACCACAAGGAGTAAAAATTCTTGGAAGCTGCAAAGGTTGCAAGTGAAAACAAAAGATTCTATCGTGTAGGAAATAGAACAAAACGTAGAGAAATTTGTTTTGTTTTTAGAGATAAAATAAGCAAATAGCACTCTGCAAGGGTCAGGAGCGCTGCGACCTGCATGCAGCACTCACGGCAGGGAGGAGGGCAGGAAGGCTGGAGTGAATCTGGAAGCAGGTAGGAAAGTGCTCTGTAGCTTTCCAAATCTTGCACTGTGGGCAAGGGACTCCCTCATGAAAAAAAAAGGATGACAGACTCCAATAGAATCTAAAACATAAAATCATCTATCCAAACAAAACCCTGATGATGTAATACAATCAAATAATTGCCTTTTGAGCCCATAGCTGAGGCAACAGATAGAAGCAAATGAATCACCGCTACTGAGCTTTGCCAGTTAGGCGATCAGAAAAGCCCAGTATGGGACAACTAGCACCAATTTCCTTACACTTCAGCTAAAGTGAGAGTAAAGCCTGCACCCATAAGTGGCTGCAGGAGCAGACACTGAGGATCATGTGTTTGGTCCATGTAGGTTTGTTAACTTAATAAACGTTTCACAGCTGACACGTTGAGGTATTTTGTCCCCTTTTTTTGTTTGTGTTTATATCAGCAACATCCAGAAAAGTGGCCTTGACTAGAAGCTGCTTAGCTATTGCTTTCCTGCTTGTTTCTGATCTGAAGATCCACTCCAGAAATACCAGCCATTGCTAACCCATACTTAGTAATCAGTGCCGTCTCTTTTGCACCAGAGATCCCAGCGTACTCTGTGTGTGCGACTTTCACAACTTTGTGGGTGTTCCTTTAGGACAGGAAGTGAAGAAATAAATCACATCCCAGTGGAATCACCAGTGGAGCTCTGGGCTAGTGGGACGCTACCCAGGCTGCAATTTGGCTGGGATGCCTGGGCTGGCACCCCTGTATTTTGAAAAATACAGTGGTGTTTTGAATGACCGCAAGTGGCCAAAACATCAGTTTTATTCCTTATCCAAAAGGAAAACACCTTTTTTTTGGAGCAGAAAAGCCCCGCAGTGGGTGAGCAGGACTCACAGTGCCACCTGCTGAAGCACCAGGGCTGCTGAGGGCAGCAGCTGACGTCCATCCGAGAGGCAAGGGAAGGTCTGGCTCCATGGGCAATGCGGCCAGCCTGATGTTAGCACCAGCTTGTCCTATGTGTAAAAATCTCCCCTTGGAAAAAAAAAAATGCACCTCAACAGATGGAAGGGTTGGGGGGGCGGGGGGGAGGCACAGGGTGCTGTGGCACTGTGGGAAGGAGTCAAGGGATGGGGTTTTGTGACGTGAGAAAGATGCTCGCCTTTCAGCAAAGCTTTGGGTCACAGCAGTCTCTGTGCCAGCAGTCGGGCTGGTTATTACCCTGAGACAATGCAACTTGTTCTTTTTCTTTCTCAGTAATTTCACAGCTTCCAGCCCCTGCTGGAGTCCTTCTCTCCCCTCCTCCCCACACTCTAGTCTGTGGATCCATTGAAAAAAGATGCTGGTAAAGCTCCCTCATAGTTGAAAGGGGGCAGTTAATTGCAACACACTAAGGACATGTCTTTTAACTCGCTCCTTTTGCCTTTTCCCCATCATCTCCCTTGTCACTATGGGACTGCAAGTAGCTAAGACCTGAAAAAAAAGAGCATCTGATAGAGAGCTCTCCCCCTCCCTATAGTATTGTATAGTCAGTCACCAGCTCCTAGGAGCTCACATCCAGTAACAGCAGCAGGACAGACCCACATATTCCCCGACAGCAGGTGCATTATTCCCCTGAGCTATTTCCATCGTAACAGCTCCCATGTGGACTGTCCCTCTCTAGTACGATACCACTATCTGAAATGATACAAAGCATTCAAAGAAGGGGACAGTGTCCCTGACGCATTCAATAACAGAGAGGAATGACGCCGGGACATGAATAAACAGGGCTGGTTTTGTCTAGGGTCAGGTACTGTAAGCCTTTCAAGAGAGAATAATAAAACCTAAAAAATTAAGCAGGAAAGTAAACATACAGTATCTTCCCTGCGAGCGTAAGCAAATCACATGGACGATCTACAGAATAAACTGGTGCAGGGAAAGGGGGGGTCCAGTTGGTGGGCAACAGAGACACTGAGCAGTCTGAAATGACTTGGAGAATGTGTGTGTGGCATGTATTTTTCCAGACATGCCCTACAGCAAAGAGGTTCACATGATACTCACAAATCAGCCATCCTTTCCGTTGTACCCTGCTTAACCTTATTTATGTTTACCATCTTTTCCACTTTCTTTTACATTGCTAGTAAAAAAAAAAAAAAAAAAAAAGAAAAAAAAATCAGTTTCTCGGCTGCTCATAAACTCTTCTACAACTTTTCTGTAGAGAAGAAACAGAAGGGGGAAGGGACGAGCAAATGTGGCATTGGCTCTGTGACTGTGGTTTTTGTTTCCATAAACCTTAGAGCACAAGAATGCATGAGATATTTACACAAATCTTTCCACAATTCCTGTGGCCTTTGGGAGCATTGCATTTGCATGACTTCACCACTGTGGCTGGTTTGTGCTTTCTCAGCAGCATTGCCTGCAACAGGGAGCAATCCTGGCCATTCCCAGTAGCTCTCCCTCTCCCACCCTCAGATACGATCACACCAGTGCATGTTTAATACAAGCTATGTTAAAGCAGGAGTTCCTGTCGTGTTTGTTGTCCAGTTTCCCAGGGATGGTACAGAATGTTTCCCAATTCAAATACAAAAAGAGAACAATGTTATACTCAGAGAAAGTGTTGGTCATTTAGATCTTGAGGGAAATCTCAAGGGATATGGCAGGGAGGTGGATGCTTCTGAAAGGTTACTGAAGTGAGGTAGAAGTAAGTTGGTCAAACACATAAGGAAAGATGCAAAACATAGCCCAGCTTTTGCATCAACAACTCACTCCTACTTGCCCTGCATCACAGGATGGTGGAAAGCCAAGCGCCATGGAGACAGTGTCTCCAAGTGAATAGGCTACTAAATAAGAACTTGGCTACTGGGGCTCCGTCCTAATTGGGAACTTCCAGCAATCACTTTGGTCTGTCTATACCTCATTTTTCTCAACCTAATAAAGGGATGTTGCTCAACCTTTGCAAAATCCTTTGAGTCAGTGCACAAAAAGTGCTGTGTTAGGACCAAGGCATTTTTTTCACTGAATGGGAATACCAGGTCACTCAACATACAGGCTGCCAGTTGGGCAAACAAAGCCACGATGTCCACAAGGCAAAGCGGTGTTGCACATTCTCACTATTGCAGCTGTGACCATTTGGCTGTGGCAGCCCTGGCTTCTCCAGTGCTAGTAGATGTCTTTAAAAGGGAGATTGCATCCTGGGTGTTTGTTCTGGAGGATTTGAGGAGGGAGGCTAGTGAAGGAGAGCACAAGCCACAACGTCTAAGGCTCGGGACTGTTGTTGTGAACTTTACAGGGCAGCCAGGTCGCTTGAAACCGTGTTCAAAGCTGTGCCGCATCTCTCTTCCCCGCTCTTGCTGAGCCTGCAGGAGATCCAGCCCAGAGGCAGAAATAATAGCAGATTCATTTGCAGGAGTTTAACACTTGATATCAGAACCAGTGTGCAATGACATAAGGCAGAAGCATAACCACAGACGGCTTGTAAAAATTCAGCTTTGTCCCTCGCAAGTGAATCCATAATTAAAACTGCAACTATAGTCCATTGTACTTATCCAGCAGGAGGACTCACTCCCGCTACCACTTGAGTCAGCAAGTTTCTCTATTTACAGTAATCCTTTACTTTGTCTTTCTCTCATTATTATTAAAACAATTTTAAACTCTTTAATGTCAGCCAAATGGTGTTTCAAATTATATTTTCCAGGAAAAAAAAAAAAAAGACAGTTCAGTGTTCAGAGGGGAACACTTAGTTATGTTATAGTTCAGCCTGAGACACTCTGGTGACTCTTAGAAAGTGTTGAAATTACAGGTTCATGACGTACACAGTGTTGAAACACCATGTTACTGCAACACTTGGTCCAACACGAACTTGCAATTTCAACACATCCTAGGTCTTTTGTAAAACCCCGTAACCGACCAGAACAAATGTAAATTCCCAAAAAGTCTAAAGCAATGTGCTGCACAATAGAATGGAAAACCCATTTAATTTCCAGCTTTGCTACCCTTACGCAGGATAATCATTCTCAAAGTATGTTTAATTTGTAAAAAAACTGTCATGCAGGATTAGCTACTCTCACAGCAAGGTACCGGTCTCAAGGCACAACTGGTCTGATCCAGTATGGTAATATCTGTATTCTTTCAACTTGTTAACTTTTTCCTCGGTGTCACAAAAAAATCCAACAGGAAAGTACCTGCTTCAGCCTAAGCAAAGTATATTCATCAGCGACCTCCAAAATGTGCTGTCCTGGAGCTTAGCAGAGACCGTAATAACAAAACGTTAAACGCAGGGATAAAACCTTCTCGACTGAAGGGAAGTTGCGATTTAAAAACACAGCAAAATTTGATATTTAAAAATACACCATGGCATTATTTCAAAATACCATTTGTTATACAAGCAGGAAGCAGCGGAGCAGGCAGGATCATGGCTCGCATGGTGTTTGTTTTGAAGACAAGGAGAGTACAGGATTTGTGCTCGACCTCTTCACAGGTTACGCTGAGCTCATTTGGTTTCATTTACAAAAGCAACGAGTTTTCACTCAGGGGAGCTGCTGAGAAACAGCTTTATGCCCCAGCTCCTGTAAGCAGCTCGGATCAGGAGACTCCTACACCTGAAGCCAGCAGAGATGCAGCCACACGGAGTGCTTGGCAGGACGGAGACATCCGGGTTCCTGCCCCTGCGAACAGACGGGACCGTCCACGTGTGTCACCACTCAGAGACGGGGAAAGAGATCAAGTAAAACAAACCCTCAAGCTGAGAGTCCACACAAAAGCCAGGACTCACGTGGGTGTTAAGTGGGACTGGCAGGGACGCTGGCCTGCTGGAGGAATCCCACCGCTAGCATACATCCTCTTCAGCACTTTCACAAAGCACCCTCCAATAATGGAGATGAAATGGGAGGTTTTAATGATACATTTTGTTTGGTTTATCTGGCTCTGTTCTGAATATTTAATGCTAATTTTAGTACTTGGGCAGTTGGGAAGGGGTAAAACATAATAAACATATTGTGTGTATTGGGCTGTAAATATATAGCCCCCTACTTACCAGCTTGGGTTTCTCTGCATCAATCAAAGCTGGAATAACAGCAGAAACAGCAGTTTTGGTGTTATATACAACTACAGTTCTCATTTATTTTAAGAGAACATAATTTCTTAAGATAGCAGAGAGCTTACTTGGAAAATCATGATAAATTATAATAGTCTCTCTTCTCCGTGACTTCTTACAGAAGCTGCTTTTTTTTGGACCGTTGCAGTGTGCTGCATATTAGGAAGAAGGTACTTACGACAGGATTTATTTGTAGCTGTGAGCCAAAATACATATTGTCTTAGACGAGAGTCCCTATTATCACAAAGAACCATGCCGACTGGGGTTTAATGAAATTGGACCTGAGTGTCAGATTTTAGCTTGGTAGAGTTAGCAGCTGGGATGAATTGCACCAGAAATGTGCTGTGTAACAGGATTTCACTGGAATCCTTGTGCAAAAAAAAAATGTATGTGGAATATGTCACGCTAACGGTTGACAGTGTAGCTGCAACACCAAACATTAAATAAATAAATTCCATACGTAACACAGGCACAGAAAAACTTTTCAGGAAAGCGCCTCAGAGCTGCGTAGCCTCGCATCTATAAATCTCCATTAAATCAGCTTGAGTGGGGCGAGTGTTAGAGACAGAGCTGCCAGAAATAGCTCTTTTCCTGCAAGATGTAGAAAAGATTACAGCTGAGATTGAGACGGCGGGGTGGGGAGGGAGAGCAGGGAAGGGATGGGGAGGGGGGGGAAGAGAGGCAAAGGATTTGAGCCGGAGGAGGCGGGGGAGCTGTGAAAGGCATCTCATAAAAGTCCCATTTGTTGGAAGGCTGCAGGAAGTGGAGGCAGCTTTGGCACACGTGTCCATGGTGCTAAATTAACTGTTAACACAAATAATCAAAGTGCAAGGCCCATCAAGCCGCTGGCGCCAGCAAAATGAGGGAGCGGCCAGGTCAGCACTGCCTCTGGAGTGAGCAGGAGAGCAGGTGGAGACCAACCAGGGACTCAACAGGATGGAAGTGCTTACAGAACACACTGACCCACTGACAGAGGAAAGCACCGCTGCACTCCTGCTTTCCAGCTATTGTGTGCAGAGCGTCTTGTGTGGGTATTTTTATTTTGCGCTTATTTATTAGACTTTATGTAAATTTTTGCCTATTTTAGTGCTTTTTTTTTTTTTTTTTTTTTTTTTTTTTTTTTTTAATTTTGAAACTTTTTTCAGCAAGTCACTGCAGTTGAGAGCTTGGACACCCCAGGGTGAGTTGCAATACAGCTCAGCCCTTATTTGGCAGCACTGATGGAGGAACAGCTGAGCAGGACAAAGGAAGAGTTATCTGGCGCAAAACCACCAATTGCCCTCCAGCGCTACCCTTCGGAAGCAAAAACGCCGCTCTTCAGAAATAGATGCTGAAAAGGAATGTGGCAGGGGTACTTCTACCTGGTTTGTTTTCTCTCCCTTTTAGAGCATCCATAGCCGCATTCCGTACTGCACATATGATGCGGATACTTCAGTAGGTATCAGGGCAAAGCAGCCACCCCAGCAGTGAAGCGCAGAAACCCACCACAGCCCACACCGCTCTGTGCAGAGTGGAGGCAGGCAGGGTGCTGGTACTCGCTCCCGCTGCGTAGGATTAGACTTGTAAGCAAGCAGGACTGCTCCTACAATCAAATTTGGACATGCTGAGGTTCACTGAAAGTCTCAAATGATCTCACTGTATTGTACTGTGGAAACAGAAATTGCTCCAAGTATCACCCTGCTCCGCTCTCGGTGAGATAGCTTGGTGGAAAGGCTGCCCGGTAAGCGGCTTCCACCACACTGAAATAGTAGGAGTCCTGTGCTGGATTCACTGGCTGCTTCGCTCAGCTTCCTGACACAAGACAGCTGTAAACCCACTTTAACTGCCCAGTAAAGCCAGGTTTACAATTACTTTGCATGACCAAAGTACTGCAAAGCAATCACAGTACAACCGCGAATCAGGCCCTGGAATTACCAGGATCTTTCGCCTCCTTGCCCAGGGACAATACACACAGCTAGATGCTATAATAAATCACAAGTACATCATACACATGTGCTATGTACGTACATATTTACATCACACACTTTGGTTTGGTTTGGCTTTTGTTGGATATACATGTATTCTCTACAGATACAGCTGTGGGTGCATATATTCACCAAAAAAACCCACTTGCAGTTATAAGGCGGTACAATAGAGAGCGTGTGTCATTGCTTAGCATAAAATATGCTCCAAAAAACAAAACCCAGAAATGANATATATATCTTTTATATATATATCTTATATCTTATATATATATATCTTTAAATATCTTAAAATCTTTACATTTCTTTAAAATCTCGTTAAATTTATCTCAGCCAACAGATAGCAAAATGCCCAGTAAAAATATGGAGGAGGTGGGTGTATAATCTTATCGTAGGGTATTGTCATCGCTTTTAGTGAAGAAGTTACTAATAACTAGAATTACAAACAAAATCCTCATTAAGTGTGGCAGTAATATTCACACATCTCCTAGAAGCAATGTTTTAGTGAGTTTTAAATTTATAGAAATTATATGTGATCTTCCCTATACTCCATAGAGTCTCTTTGACATCTGTCAGATGCGAAGTCTGTGGTAGATCCAGAGATGTATCGCACTTCTAACGGTATTTTAGACAGCGCCTTTAGTATAGCTAACTTTGTAAACTTGAACTGGACCGTAGCCAGCTGCGTGATCTGTACAAAGAACATTCAGGAACTTAAGCAGCAGACATCTGATGTGATACAAGGAGCAGGTATAAAGATAGTTTGCTCGTAAGTCAGTTAGATTTGTGTAGACTTTTACAGGACAGGAAAATGTAAGATCTCTCAGGAAAAGACATGGGGGGAGAGAGAGAGACAGAAAAACAGAGACAGAGAAAGAAACAAAGAGAAAATAATACTGTTATAGGGCAAAATTACTTATTATTACCTTTTGCCCCCTTCTTGATAAGGGTTAAACCAACTTCACTGAAACCTTCCATGTGTAAAAGTCAACGACACAGATGGAAGTTTTCTGCAAGGGAATGGCCAAAGTTACAAGAAACTGAGAGCTGTGACTTACACCAGAGATTAGGTGGCCCCTGTTGTACATGTTGCTATCAGATTTAGCTCTATGGACACATTATGGCCTCCCTTAACGATACCATTGTCTGTGAGTGGGTGAGTGCATGAGTGTGTCAGAGACGGCAAGTGCTATCACAGCTACCAAATTAATGCAAAAGTTATAATAACTCTGAAAAATGGAAGTCAAGCACTTCCTGAGTAGGCAGGAAAAGGGTAATTGCAAATTTTGAAGACTAGGGAATCTTTGTTAATTGAATACGAAAATTAATAGAAAAGCACATTAATCAAAACGTGTATCATTAAGAGCCCCTTTTCTGACCCTAAGCCAAGTTAGAGAAAGAAGGTCACTGATACAGTTTGATAAAAACTATTGAAGATACAAAGAAACCAAGTCAGAAAAACAAAGTTCCAGACATATAAAGATGAGATCGCTCCAAACACATCAAGGCTGAGTAAGAGCTAAGTTGGCTCCTGTCCTACAACTAATAAATCCAGCCAAAATGTGTTAGAGTTTTCCGAGTACATTATAGTTAGCACTAGCTGTGTAATGTTTAACATAGCCAGTTAAATGGCTATCCCTTTTCCAATACACCCATTTGTAAAGACGCCACAGCCTTGGGTCTGGTGTTCCCTGCACCCAGACCTTGGGGTAGGGGTCTCCACAGCACTTGTCCCTGTTCTGTGCCTCCTGCTGCTTGCCGGACCTGCTGAAACATGCCACTGCTTCGTTTTGGCCTGGGTTTCCTTCCAAAGAATACTCTGGCTTGAGAAGAGCCATCCAACAAGAATTTGGGACATAACTGAGCTGAACACCTGTGAGAAAAGATGGGCATGGGGGCAAGTAGATTTCCCACTAAGTGATGCAATGTATATTGCTCTGACCCCACTGCTGATTTACACCGGTGTGATATAAGAATGACACCCCGCTCTTTACATATTTATATTTCTGAATTGCCTGTCCTTTCAACTGTCAGGAAGGAATTTCTCCTCCCCACTGCTCAAAGCAAAGACAACAAGAACAAGACCCTCACTCCTGTGTGAGAGAGGGGGAACAAAAATTCCCGCTTCTCTTTTACAAGGACCTTAGACAAAATAACTCAGGAGACTGATGTAGATACAGACCGGGAAGGAAACCAATCGCTCCTTAACACATAGGAAAGAATGTCTCCTAGCCTGAAAGAATAAAGGTCAGATAAAAGGGGAAAGTGAGTGTGGACCCATTTGAAAAGCCTTAGCCTAGGGCTCAGAGGCTTTTTTATTAACTAACATCTAAAACTCCGGAACCCTCCACCAACATCTGCACATGAAAATCATAGAAATTCTCATTCCACCCATTTTTGCTGATCTTAATAAGACTGAAAATATCCAGAATGGGAAATATCAGTGCAGTGAGACATCCAAAACTGTAACAAACAAGAAAGAGGCAACAAGGGTTTACCAGAGACAAAGAAGTGGGTGGGAAGACACAAAGTATTCTGTGCAGAGGTATGTTCTTCCCACTCCCAGTTGTTTGTTTAAATAATTTCTGTGTACCTTTTGCAAGCTCAGTGCTAAACTCTCAAGAACCCGGAGTCGTAACTGAAGAACACAGAGTGTAATGTGTCCAGTACGCTTGGGAATGATCTGTGATTTGGCTCTTATCTTCTGCACAAGTAGAGAATACCTAGTCTGTGAAAGAAGAGAGTCACAAGTCCCACATGACCCCAACATTGTGTAATGCCCATCCCTAGTGAAAGCTGTTACATAGGATCACTGGCAACCAGGTTCCTGAAGCACCGGGGTGAGTGGACTGCAGAATTCATTAGTGCAATTTGGGATGGAGGCCATCTATCTCTCTCACTCATCACTCTCTCAAGTACAAACAAAATGCAGTGGTTTTCTGCTGCTTATTTCTGTGTTTAATTTCCTTCAGTCTTTTTCCAGACAGTATCAGTGAAGCTTCTTCCTCTACAGGGTACTACAAGACCAGTGGCCTCTCAAAAACCATGTTAAAATTGCAAGTTCTCAGACTTATATTAAATCCTTTCACTCAATTCACCCAAACAAACATCGGTTCGTACAACACACCGTGTAATGCAAAGAGATTTCCAGATCCAGTTCCAAGCACATTTTTGCCAGCCTCATTCTGACATAGCATCATGCAGCATCACTAGCTCAGACCTTACAAGCAGTAGTCATGTTAGTACTGTATGGCACCAAAGCAAACGAGCCCTGCGTCCTTCCCTCCACCCCCTGGAGAGCTATACTGAATCTTTCAGGTCCTGAGCTAGCTCACCTGATGGTGGTTCAAGGATGTCTACATCTCTTTACATTAGAGGTATGCACTTTCATACCCCTGCCCTTTCTTACAGCCATGATTGCCCATAGATGTAAACCTCCTTGGGCACAATCAAATTGCCAGATAATAAATCTAAGAACATCAGAAGGTCTGACAGCAAGCCTCCATCTATGCAGCTCACATCTATGTGGTAACAGAATAAACATGTATCTCTTTTTAGCAAGTTAATATAAAGCTAATTTCTCCAATTTAGTTTTCTCACAGCAACGATGAAGGGACATTGGCACACCTGTAACAGTCCAGAACTGGAGACACAGAGCAGTTAGAACCTTTAGCTGGTTCTAGAGAGAGGCAAAAGCCAAAATGAGATACTCAAAAGGCAGCTCCTGTCCCAGAACAGACAGGGATACACCTCAGGGTACACTCATCTAAGATCTCCCTTCCCCCAGGTCCTGCCAGGCTGTGAAATGCATTTCCCACCAGAGGCTTGACAACGTTTTGTATTTGACCCACATACATTAATGAACATGCAGCAAAGCACAGCAGAATGGATTTGTTGAAGAAAGCTTTCCCTTTGTTCTGAAATGGGTTAACAAACACAGGCTACAACTTTCAAAGAATTTACAATTCCCAGTTCAGCCCCATATCAGTACACACAATAAAAAGTGAACTTGATTTAACTTTGACTTCTTGTATCTTCAGCAGAAATCCACGAAAAAAGCGGTCACTGAGAACGGTCACTGAGATACTGTTTTCTGGAGGATTTGGTAACATGGCTATTCCTTTGGGATTTCAGAAAGGCTGACTGCAAACCACCATTTACTTCATTTCCATCTTCAAAACAGGCAATTCTCAAACTCCTGACAAGCAAACTCAAGAACTCCCTGTTTCATAACCTAGGTGTCCACCTACACTAACCTAACGCAGTTTGCTGGTTTTAGTTTCCAGGCTACATGTGATCCTAGACTCACACAATAGGCAGTACTTAATATTGCCCAAGTGGCCTTAAATAATCCTTTCATTTTCAGTTGCCATTAATCCATGAAAGGAAAGAAGAGGCTGCCTGAACTAGCACTTTCTCAGTTTGTTCTATCATGAGCTGGTTTTTCTCAATGGAATTGTGCACAAGCAGTAAAGATAGCCATGCCAGGAGGGGAGGGGGTGGAAAGGAAAGAGGCTTTTTACTCCTGAGAGCATTTCCTCTTTCCTCATAGTTTTCTGCATGTTATAGCTCCTCTTTTCATTGCCCAGCAGGGAACCCCAGAGGCCAGAGGCAAATTTTCCCTTTGGTCTTAGAGCATTCATGATGGATTCTTGTTTTAAGAAGAGGTTATTAGTTGTTTGCTCTTGAGTATTATATCATCACTGTTACAGCAAAGCTGGTCTCATTCTAAATTTTTTTTATTCTTTGGCACACATGAGATATCTTGGGTTACGCAGCTAACGTCCCTTTATGCACCAAAGTCAGTGAAAACCTTTCCAGTGGTGCCAGACTAAAGGTTGCAAAGGTGCTGAAAAAATGATCTCTTTTGGTCTTAGTTCTGCTTCCACTGGTAAAATTCCCTCTGACTTTGACAGGAGTTGCTTTAAGTCTGCTGATTTTTAACAGCTTTTTAGAAACCATGTAACTATTCATTTATCATATAAGCTCCTGCTTCATAAGGAATGCTCATAGACCTTGAGGTCTGTTTATCTGGTACTTTGTTAATAGAACTTATCACTAAAAATGTCTTGGCTACTGTTTATATTTTCACTACTTATACTATAGTTAATATAAGTTACTGTAGAAATATCAAAAGATAGAGTATTTAGAAGAGATATCCAGTTAGGGACAGTATCTAGTTGAATTTTTAAGACATCATAGCATTTCCAAATTCTTGATAAATAACGCAACATTGCTGATCCTGATCAGAAATTTCACCAGTGAGAGCTTGTACCTATCTATTACCTTATACAGCCATTTTCAGCCCCATTTTTATCTAAGTTTCACAGTTTGGGAAAACATAACCCAGCCTCATCTCAGTACTTAACTTCCCAAGGCTCATACAGCAAGCAGGATTCCTTTGATGCTTTTCCAGTTTTGAAATAACACTGATGTGCAGAAAAAAATCCATTATTCAGAAAGACTCCGTAGTAGCCATATGCATGGATTAAACATTATTTTTAGCATTTTTCTTTTTTCATTAAGTCTTTGCTTAATAAATTAAGACATTTAATCATGCACACAGAAAATCAGTCTTCCACATACTTAGGGCCTGGTTGGGAGGTGCTTTCTCTTTATTTTGTTTTTTTGTTGTTGCGCCTGAAGGATTAGTTTTCCCCATCCCAAAATAGTTTGTGTTATCATGTATTAACTTCAACAAGTTCAAGAAACTACAACCCGAAATCTCTCAATGTTCAAAGCAGAAAAAAGGCACCTTTTATCTTATCTGTTCCACACATACTTCTAATTCTGAGTCTGACATCATTGCTGGCAAAACCTTCATAGTTACCAGAGAACTAACAAGTTCAGTACGCTAATGAGCTTCAAAAAGTAAACTTACCGAATCTCTGTTTACAGATGTCAGCATTGAAGAGTTTGAAAATGCAAAGTGTTACCTGATATTTGTCAGAATACTGACTGTAACTTTTCGACTCCCCATTGCTTTGTCATTTCTGTTAGCTCTGGAGATGGAATGTAAGAATTCCAATTCAAACGACCAGGTTTACTTCGTAAAGAGTTTCAGACCTGAATACAGTTAAAACCAAGCTAACTGATTTCAAATTCTTTCAAGCTTGCTCTGTAGAGTTGATAAAATTAACTAACCCTCCCTTCAGTTCTGCCCCCACCACCTCCCTCTAGGACTGGAGATTCCCATATTGCAGTACTTTAATTCATAGTGCACAACGAAAGAGAAATTAAATGTAGGCTCTTGAAAAAAATACAATTTTACACAAATACTTCAACAGCTATTTTAAGATGTTTTACACATCTCTAGGTTTGCCACTTGCACCACAGCAGGATCTAGCTATGCCATTTAATTACTTGGATAGACTTACTATAGGATAGACGTACTTATTAACCGCCTAATTTTTGCAGCAAATGTCATCTTGATGCCTGATACTTGGGAATAATTGTTTCCACAGAAAAAAGGCTTGCAGTACCTTTGAATTTTCTTTTCAAGGTTAGAAGGATGAGGTCATTAAGGGAAGTCTGTGTCCTGTTATGCATAACAGAGCACTCCCATCTGCTTTCTCTGCTTTTGCACAGTATTCCTGGTCTTATACAGGTAATACATACCACAGGGTCCCACAGCCAAATATGCCTTGTGTGTTTACATCCCAGCAGATGATTGGTCAAAATTTTCAAATGTGAGCACCTGCCATCAGACCAAAAAAAAAAAATCAATTTTTTAACACCTGCTGAAGTGCTGGGATCATCGGAGGTGCCAGCAAGCGATCACAAGGTTACATCTTACACTTCTTCCTTGGGCTGTGAGACAACCCTCTGCTATCTTCTACCCAGCACTAAGGCAAAGCAGAGACACTTGCACAAAGGCCAGCGAAGGCAGAATTAACAGCAGCCTCCGGGCAATGGGGATGGCACTACAGCAGAGCAGCAGGTGTTCAGCTCTTCCTCTCATACCCCACCACAAAGCTCAGTTTCTGTCTTTATTAATTTTTTTCTGAGTTAGTCATGCTTCATCTTGACTGTCTGTTTGTTTGTTTATTTTGAGAAGAACAAGGCAACAGCCTCATAAGGCCTTCAAATACTGCCATTATATGCCACAAGTGGGAAGGAACTGGTTAGTCGGTTGGAAAGGGAGCCGCTTGGGGAGCAGGGGAGGTGAGAGGGGCTGCCGACAGGAGGAAGAAGCAGGATGGTTGCCACTGGGCCCCTCAAGGCCATTACACAAGCTCTTCTGCTCTCTCTAAGCACCACGACCTTCTCTGGGAATTAAATAGGGTTGTTTTGTTTTCTTCGAGCTAGGATGATTCCTGCCACATATTTGATATTAGAATCTCTCTCTAGTGGTTTGCAAGTATTTGATCCCCTAGGGCTTGCGATGCTGGATCCACTAATGATTCACACAATAGCATTAATGTCATTCATGGATGAAACCACATTTCCTTACCCTACAGGGTGAGAGCGAGATGGGAAGACTGTGGGTAGCATTAGGAAGGGACTGGGTGGGAAATAAAAATTGAAGTATTCAGGTCAAAAGACAGTGGGTGGCTAAATAAAAATCCGTGATTTCTGATCATTTTGGAGGTGGGGTGAACAATGGAGATTTCACCCTCAAATGCCTGAGGACCCAGCACTAAAAAAATAGACAATAAATGACCCCCCAAGTGAGCAATTTAAAACCATGCTCTTTGAAAACAGTTCTTGAAAACAAGTTGGCAGAACAGTTAGATCTCCCCACAGCAATGCATCATGAGATCACGTACAAGGAAACAGCAGAAGTATCAAAGCATGCTTTACTAGAGCATGCCCTTAGTTGCTCTGCTTTCTTAACCTAGGCAGCTCAGACTAGTGCCTAATGGCAGAGGCTGTGTGAGGAGCTGGGTGGACATTGCCAGCTAAATGGTGGCTCAAATCCTTCTTGCCTTCAAGTGGGAAACGGGGCTCTTAATTTTTAATTATATTTTAAATAATCACAGCAAACTGAAAGTGGGAACTTACATTTAATTGCTCATATGCATGCAAATTTTGAAGGAACATTTCACACACTTATTTTCAGGGGAGCTTCCACTGATAAATGGTATGAGGAAAGTGAGAAATAACACAGGAATGTAGAAAACAATAACTTCCAGGAGGATGGGGCGACTGAGCCAGCCAATTGAGGCTGGCATGCAGGAACACCTTTACCCAAAACACAAATAGAAGGTTGAAACAAAAGCAACAGACAAAAAAAAAAGGTCCCTGAAGAAGTGCATGAGAATTAGCTGTCTTGGAGGGATGCTGACAGCACCTGAGCGATTAGCTCGGAAAAACACGCCAGAGAAATTTCCAGCAGAAAGTTCTGCTCCAAGGCTGGGACAGACCTAGGTGACTCAGAGGGCCTTCCCAGCTCCAGGGTGGAAGAAAGAGGAAAGATTTCCAGTTCCTCACAAGAAGAGAAATAACACTTGGATCAGATACCAGCCTAATAACCAAGGTGCACTTTTTGTAATCTTGAAACGTCCAGACTGAGAAAATATACATTGTTCACTGGTTAACAAAACACAATAACTGTCAGAGAAGGGGCTTGCAACTTGATTTGTGGATATAATTTATACACAGGAGAGTCTCAGCTCCAGCTTCAGTTTTGTGGGTGCCAATCCTACCATTTAAGGATTTGATCTCAGAGACAGCTACTCCTCTGAGCCACGCCACTGACGTAATTTCCCAGTGAAGTCCCCTTACACCCACAAATCAGGTGCTGAAATCCCTTTGTGGGATAGTAAAAATGCTGGCACAACTAACTGCCAATGTAAAATTATTCCTGAAAATGAGAGGGACAGGTCAAAGCCCCTTTAAAAAAACAAGTCTTGGTGGCTATGCAGAAAAGGATTATATTATGCTTAGCTAGTGCGTGGGTGTAGAGAACAAGGGACAGAGACAGTCTTCCTCGGTACACCCTTCCCGCAGCCCCTTGCGAGGCAGAATATATAGGCAACATTTCAACCTCAAATCCACAAACAGATCGGGATACACTAGAGGAGAGAGAGACAGATTTCTTATTTTTTAATAAAAGGTAGGATTAGGAAAAGACGTAGGTGGGGAAGGTGTAAAACAAGCAGGCAGGCAGTCCTTACTCAGCTTCCCTCTTATATTCATTGCTCTGAAAAGTGGACAAGCCTTAGGAAGAAATAAGACACATGGCTGTGGGTAAAGGGGGGGGAGGAATTAGAAACTGTAATTCAATCTAATATTTGAGGCTTGGCAAATGCACCTATGGGATTTCATGAAAACCCCCGAATCTTTTTCATTTCGGAGCAATTAACCAGATCCCAGCATCGCTGGCTCCAGTGAGCCGCTTAGCTCTCTGTTTTATTACC
>VZTL01047290.1:129549-144444 GCA_013400535.1 Scopus umbretta
ATCATCAGTAATCATTTTAAGCCTAAAATCAGAAAACCTGGTTGTACTTGTGGGAGACTAATTGCAGCAGTAAAAGGTGGCTTATGTAGCAATAGAATAATTTTATTTATTTTTTTAAGTGAATTTATTAGAAACTTCTTGATTTTGAATGGGGATACTCCACGTTAAAGTGGCACAGTCCATTGGGTTAAGCTGAGAGAGAACAGTTTCCCTGTAAACAGTTTTCTAGATATCAATATTTTTTTCCACACTTCAAAGTGGGAGGAAAGGTTTAAATTGTTAAAATTTTCAAAACTAAAGACCTAGAGCAAAGAAAAAAACCCCTGGATTTCAAGGTCAACATTTTGCTTTGACAATTTCAAACCGTATCTTTTCAATGCAACTTCTTAAAGATGCTATTAAGTTTAATTTTCTAAACAAAAAGTAATTTTGAATGAAAAAGACAGTTAGAAACCACCAAAACATTCTGACAGTTCCAAAACTTTATTTCCACAATAGTTTTCAAGTCAAGATATTTGTGAAAGCCAACCCTTTCCCACAAACAGTCTCAATTTCTGTGAATCAGCATGTTCCATCTTTGAACACTTTATTACCAGCATGACACAAAGGCTCCCACCTCACAAGACCTCTTCTCCAGAGCCTGTTACTTTCGCGCCCTCGTGGGAGCTGCCGCTGCAGCAAGTGCTCTGGGTATAGGTTCTGCCCCTTATTGAGAAACAAAATCCTGCTGCCAGCTGCAGTTCTCAGCAGAAGTCTTCTGTCTCTGCAGAAGTCTTCTCTCTCTCCAGCCAAATACCAGAAGCTAACAGAGAGGAAGAACACAGGGTAAAAGAAACACTGCACCTGCAAGGATCGCCTCATACCTACCTCTTGGTTAGAGCTTCGGATCCTTAGAAAGGTCACTTGGAAAAGATCAGCCTGAAGAGGAAGAAGCTGGCCATCCCACCCACAGCTCCTTGAAATCTCACAGCCCCCTCCACAGAAGCACAACAGTAGCCATCAGGACACCTGATGGTATCACAATTATATATTAAAATATATCCACAGTGAAAAGCATTCAAATGGTCTTGCCTATCATTTGTCGCACCTGACTGGACAAAGTAGCTCTGGCTTCCAGCTCATCCCCTGGGCCTTTTTGGCCAAGTCCCTGGTCACAGGATGCCTGTTACCCCAGATGTGTCACCTCAAGGCTCCCCAGCCTTAGCTTCAGCACAGACCCCTCAGCAGCTCAGCTTACAGCATCCCAGGGATCCTCTCATTCTCCTGGTTCCTTGTTCCCCATACCAGAGTTAGCAGCTGCTCTCATTGCTCTTGAGCTCTACTCATGGAAATCCCAGCCCAGGCACAGAGGCTGGAAGAAACTGCCTTGATCCAGAGTAAAACTTTCTGCTACAGACATCAGATCTACTTGGGTCCTGCACAAGTGACTCGCTGGTTGGACGTGCCAGTGTCATTCTGCAGTCCTAGTAGCTTAAGCAGTTGAGGCCATACACACCAAAAGGCATGCAGGAGATACAGACAGTTCGGTACCCAAATAGGACAAAATCAAAACTTAATTTCTAAACTGCATGCAGAAAGACTGCCCACACCATCCCACTCTTCCGTTCTCTAGCACTGTCAGCATTAGGGGTTTTCTGTGTGTCTTGGGCGATTAAAGCCATCCAACCTTTGGCCTCATGCCTTATAACTCCACCCAAGGCATGTTGTAATTCCCTAGAAATGTGCTGTTTGTCCTGGTTTTTTGTTTAACTACACTCTGGCTTTATTTTATTGATAGATGTCTGTTTCTTGACTAGCTACATGTGGGGTTTTATGCCCCTGAAAGAAAGACTGGGAGCACGGATACCCTGCAACCGTTGCTGTTACCAGAACTGCGGTGCTCAGCACCCGGCCCCTTCTATTTGCCTGCCCTGCTCACACTCCCACTAGGAGAAGCATGGCCCTACCAATTAGCACAGTGCCAGCAGCAAAGACTATGTGGTTCGTATCTCAGAGAGGACAATGTCATTGTGTTGCATTGTACCTCCTCAGACTCCCGATTAGGAGTTATCCTTTACAATATCTTGGTAATTTCTTAAATAAACAGAAGTGAGCATTGGTCAGTCATTCCCAGGTCTAGGAATGAAGTTTGCACTTTCTAGAAGCGTACAGGTCTTAGGGTGGAAGAAAAGCAAAGCAGCCTGATGCAGCTTCATTTCTCGAGGCTTGGCCTAGCTGAGCACACAGAGAAATCTGTGGTAGGACCAGACAGGCTGACAAGGTAGCATCCAGTAGGAGGATAATTATTTCCACATCCAGAGTCCCAAGGTCATTACTCAGATAAATTCCCAGGGAAGTTAGAAGAGCAAAAGTTCCCCAAAAAATATGAAAGTATAGTAAGAGTATTTACAGTAAATTGCAAAATACAATCAAAGTTGGATGGTATGCTCTGGAATCACTCTCATTCTTACTAGCCATCCTGATCTTACTGTCTTTATTTTCCTCTAATTTGATCGGTTGCAAAAAATATGTCTTACCTAGCTGAGAAATTCTTTCAAATAGGAAACCGCATATTTAGAAGTGCATAAGGAAGGAGGAATAACAAGCACTCTCTGTAAACATCCCTTACCTCCTTTCATTTTGCCCTTTTGGAGAAGGGAATTTGCCATTTGGAGCCTGCAGTGTCTTTTTGTTGCCTGCTTCTGGGTCCCAGTTGATCAGTATTTCCCAAAACACAGCACTGCTGTTTGCGAGTTGCACATTAGGCATCTAAAGTTTAACAATAACAGAATTCTTTCTGTTTTGGCAGAGCTTTTCTCAGTTTGGAAACTTTCAGCCTGAGTTTGATGTCACTTACAGCAGCCAATATGCCCATCCAAAAAAATAATGCTAAGTAAATAGAGTTACTGCAACTTCTGCTAAGGCAACGGACATCAGTATGTGTTTACAAAACTTTTGGTAGCCTGGAGGTAACAAACAAATGATAGAGATTTCATTAAATCTATATGCATATATAGATATATTATACATATTTATTTAATTTAACTGATGGAAACTATTAAATTTGTGCAACAGTCAGGTCTCAAGCACAGGGAAGGCAAACTGTCCTCATCATTTCTGCCAGAGCCTATAGCCTACAGAATCTATGCTGACATTAAGGAAATAATAATAATTATAACAATAATAACAATAATAACAACCACCACCATCACCTAGTCCTTTTGGCTAACAGAAATCCTTCTGAGTGTGAAATTGCCAACCATGAACCAGAATACTTTTGTGCGTCTGCAGAAAGAGGGGCTGAAACAGTAACTGTCAGGGTGTCTCTCCTATGTTAACTGTTAAAGGACTGCCCCAGGACATTGAAAATGCCCACGTTGTTAACCATTTATTGCACAGGAAGGAGGGGGAGACATGACCCTCTCTCTTCAAATCCCAGAAAGCATGGGAATGAGAAAAGAAAGATAAGGTAACTGTTAATAAAATTCTGGCTAATATGCATGACATTTGCATGTTTATATACCTCTGTTCCCCTCACGAGAAAATATTACCTCTGCTTTTCACCTTGCAACTTCTTTCCTTTCATCCCTAATAAAAATTAACATTGAAATACTCTGTCTTTAAAACTAATGATTTGCACATGAAGTGTCATTTGTTACAAATTTATTTTTACAGTTAGCTTGTAATCTCTAAAATAAAAGATTATTAACATCACCGCATGCCGTTACAGGTCAAAAAACGTAAGGATGTTTGCACTTTCAATGATCACACACAACTTTACATGCTAAGAGATATTGAAATGGCTCTGTCAGTATTGTGGGCCGATCACTAGACTGCTTTCCTAACAGCCTGATGTTTCTTGATAGTTATGGTATGACACATCAGCCACCACACTTTTTAAGTATAGCCAGCTTACAGAGTCTGTGACTCCCACAGCTGCAAGGGCTTGGGGAGGCAACTTGCAAAGTGGCTTCAAAAAACTTAATTTTTGAGGGGAAAAGTTCCATTTGGACATTTTGATGCTTTTATCACCCTTTGAGACTGCTTTTTTTAAATTGGATTGGCTTCCTATGAAATTAGTCAATACTTAAGTAAATTAACATCTATTTACTTGGCTTGTTACAAATAACAAGAAATCTATCCAGTATTTAAGCAAAGTCAGGGATGGTTTCTATTTAGTTGTCTGTCTCCTTCCTATTCATTCCTAAAATTTATTTATCTTTTTGACTAGCTGTGAGCTAAAGTTTGCATAGACCTGCCTGCAGCTATTTCAAGGTCTTCTCCCTGACCAGTAATAGCTACTGCAGAGTCTAGCATTGAATAACACAGAGTCGCAGCTGGTTTTCCTCCCTAAATGGATCATTTTGTATTTATTAACACAGATTTTCATCTGCCACTTTATCTTTCAGTCACTGAGTGTTATGACCTTTTTCTACTGCCTTGCAAAGGACTTTCCTGCTTTAATAAGCCAACCTTGTCCTGCATTCTCTCATAAATACACCAATAGGCCCATGTACGCAGACTAACCTAGTAAGACTCCAGTGGAAAAATCCCTTTGCTCTGCAAACCTCGATATTTACTTCTCACATCCTTCTCAGGAGGGAACTTTCCCACTTACTGAACAACACCATAATTTTATAAGATGAATGGTGATGGCAGTGGATCAGGTTTCTTGGAGAGGCAGCACACAGCATCCAACCGCCCTACATTGACTCCTTCAGAAAAATTTGAATAGCGAAGCAGGGCTACAAAACCACAACAGCAATCTCTCACAATAGATTGGGCCTCCTGTGCCTCCTCACCTAATTGTCATTACTTAGCTTCTAACAGCCTGCTCGCCACAAAGTCAGGCACTCTAGACTGGCAATACAACCACTTTCCATCCCTCTACTGGTAACAGCTCAGACACATAACTCCAGTTAATAATAGGCAACTCCATACTCGTGTCATTTAAACTCCTGGGTAAGCAGCATCTGTCCTCAGAATTTTGTAAAAATTATGTTATATTCAGCCAAAACCTATCCTGCCTCAATTTGAATATATCTCCTTGCCTCCCCTCCCACAAAAAATTGTTGTAGCAGCTGTAAGCTCCTCCACACTGAATATACAGTGCTATCACATTTCATTCATATACTGATTCTACAGATATATCAGCAGAGTTTAAACTTCTAATGTGTTTGAAATAGAACAGTTAATTTATTTACTTTTATGTCTTTTGCAATTTTCTTCCAAATCTTCCTGGTGTACCTTACTATGCTTTGACATGCATCTTGTGAAAGTTTATTCTCTTTTGTATCTTCCTTATTTGGAATGACTTCCACATATTCAGTTATGACTTTTTATTTCTTTTATTCTTTTTCAATCTGTTTAGAAACTAATTTTCAGAGAGAAAATGCATGCTACCTATCAAAAAGAGCCTAAAACCACCCCTTATGCTTCATGGCACTTCAAGAAATTTAACATTTTGGCTGTTTTAATTTCCTTTCAGAGAGGTTTCCTCAGTTTTATCTAACACGTCTGTGGCTCTTTCACTCCCACAAGAATGTTGAGCTTCAGTACATGGTGATCGCTACTGCACTGACTCTTTGGTAGTTGCCTTTTGGGCCATGACCGGCACAGTAACTCAGGCCTAAATAACAAGCTGTTTCTTCTCTTGTTTGTTCTTTGATCATTTACCCTGAAATGTCATTCATCATGTCAAAAAAAAAAAAAAAANCAATATGAAAAAAAAAAAAAAAAAAAAAAAAGAGGCTCTGTCTTATACGCCCATATGACGTTTATGCTGTCTATACAGAAACAAAGTTCATTATCATGTGACTTTTTACTCTTTTAGCTTATCACGGTCATTGTTAGTTGCCCAACCAAGTGATCAATATTGTAACCACAACATTATAATATTCCTTCTAATTAGAATCTACAGGCGGACTGTGATACAGCTAATTTATTTACTTTGTTTGAACCTGAATTTTAATGCATCATGCCACTTCTCCACCAGCAAAGCTATTCTGGTATTCCTGTATTTTTTCTATTCTACTATTACAGCAGCTTTTGTTCCTTCTACCTATTAGCACACTTGTATTAACATCATTTCTGAGCTTCTAAGTATGCCCAAGACAAATAGGGTGCTTCCAGAGGGCTGAATAAATTTAGGGCACTTCTTTGTGGCCGATAATGGCCAGTGTGCCAGCTCTGTCTACATTCCATAGAAGTGGGAGAAGCCAGGTCTTGTCCTGTAGCCGTCACAGTGCCACCAGCTTGGATGATGCTAGGTCCTCCCCATCTGGAAGGAAAGACTTAATTTCACAAGCAAAATCCCATACTAACGTCACTGCCATCATTCAGGAGATCCATTATTCCTGCTTCCTGAATTGATAGTGCAAGAGGAGAAAGGATGAAGTCTTTGGTTTCCGCACAGCAAGGCATGCCCTCAAATTTCAGGTCAGGACCTGGACAGTTTAAAGAAAAGGGAGGGAGAGACCTTTCCTCTCCTACCCTACAACCTAAGCAAAGTCTCCCAACACTGCAAACTAGCACCTTTTAACAAGCTTTAACAATTAAAAGTTATTAACGTGGCTGTTTGTCCTGAAGACAGCCTACCTTTTTCCTACAGGAAAAACTCACAGCGTTTAAACATTTACCATTCTTGTCAAGATACAACCCATTTTTAATAAGGCCCATTTGACAGAGAAGCCAAGAGGTGTTGGTAACTTAGAAAGGAGCAACAAGTCCCTCCTTCCTTATTGCTTTTCTGTGGTACAACCTACAAATTCAGCAGAAACTACCACCCTCCATTTGGACCAGCCTCCTGATCACACAGGCTTATAACTTCTGGTTGATTTACAGTGCCTATCTTTTAGAAAGATATCATGTTTTAAAGACTTCCTTATGGATAGTCCACTATATACCTTAGCAATTTTTCAATTTCTTACCCTTGCTTAACTTATTTTTCAATTTATTCCCAGGTTAAATCTGATTAGCTTTAAATGTTTAGTTTTTAGACTTTGTAAACCCCCTTTTCCAAAGTAACCCTGAAGTATCACTTTCTTCTCTCAGTCAGACACATACTGAAAAAATTGAGATCAAGCCATCTTTAGTCTTTTTTTCTTCTGCACAGACCAAATTATGATGCTCTCCTGCTGTTGCATTGAGGAAAAGCGAGACGCTAAAAGGAACCAGAGCAGAATCGAAGTGGAAGTGAAGATGAACAGCGATGATGCCAGTGTTGATTTTCTTTTGCTTCCCTGAGGCGACTACTGTCCCAGTGTCCCAGGATGCTGTGAGATGTGGAACGCAACCAAACCCTCCAGCCGCTTTAGTAAGTCCTCCAGGTATCAAAGCCAAAAACAACATCATGGGTGTGACCACTTCATTAGTGATGATTCAAACAATCACACAATAGAAGGGGTTTGCATGGCTCAGCAAAAGATTATTCAAAAACTTAAATCCAAATCAACGACATTTACATCTTTATTTTACTGTTAACTGTTTGGCTATTAATGATCGCTTATATGATTCCACAAGTGAATGTAGCATTTAAAAAAAAAAAAAACAACAACAAAAAAAACCCAAAACAAACAAACAAGAAAAAAAACCAGAATGGGATAAGATGGGATAAGACCTGTTCTTTACAATGAAACATAACTTTGGCAAAACACCTGCAAAACAGGCATGCTTCTGCATTCAAGGAAACTAGTAAGGAACCTGGCAACTTAACAGAGGAGATTCTGGATATAAAAACAAACACAGGATCTCATTTCCCCCAATCCTACAGTACATGCATTATGTGTACATGTGAACAGGACATCTCCACGCCACAGTCCACCATTTGAATAAAGAAGGCACCTTTCAGCTCTGAGACAACACACAAGCCAATCAATAGTAGACTTTTTTGAATCTGTCTGTCAAGAGAGTCACAAATACGTTCCTATGCCTCCTTCTCAGGGCTCTGAAAGGAGGGTACTGACTTTGCAGTCTCGCTTTACTGCTCTGACCATCATGCAAATAGCTCGATAAGAAGGAAGAGACTTAAGGAATAAAACAAATTCAGAGAGCAGTTCTGGAGGCCTGACTGACAGTAAAGATTTTGGCTTACAAGTTCAGATTGTGACCGGACAAACAAGCACAGTGATTTCAGCTGCCCTTCTCTAACAGACGTCATGCACTTAACATGGCATAGCCAAGAGCTGATTCCAGGAGACCACCTGTTGAAGTCACTAAGGCTTTTCCCCAAAGTTCAGGACTAAATAGGAACTGCAAGATTGACCCAAGGTGCAAAAAAAAGAAAGTGATCTTAAACTAAGTAGGAACTGATGACTACAAAATATGTGGATTTGGAGAAAAAAAGTAAAAGTGGTAGAATGTGTTTGGAAGTATAAGGAAAAGGCAGAGAAATGACAGAATTGTACCACAATAAATGAAATATGCTTAAGCATGTTCCCTGTAGCAAAATAGAAAGTGTACTTCCTTTTCTATCGGTCACGCTACAGCTGCCAACAAATCAAAGCAGATAAAATGTTATACAAGATCTGCACTGATTTACTTCTTTGATTTGTTATTTTTTAGAAAATAGTCATCCACCAATAAACCCAAATCAAGTCTGCTACTGCTCTTCATCAGCAGGAGGAGAGACTGTAAGATTGGGAGCTTTTCAGATGTTAGTTCCCTGCGATGCCGGTGGTCTTAGGGTCCTGGCCTTTTTAAACTCTTTGCACAAGCCAGACCAGCATAACAGAGGCTGAGAAGAATTAACACCAGTACAATGGTAAGAGTCCAGAGCATTACTAGTTACACCTAAAGAAACCAATCACATTTCCAAGTTACATGGAAATACAAGAATATTTCACAGCAATGTGTAGACTCGGTTTAAACAAAAATCATCAGTCACCATAAAACATACTGTTGTTTTCAAAAACTATAGACTGGGTAAAAAATAACATGTAAGAACATGAAATTTAGCTAAGAGAAAAAAACATTACCAGGGCTTCTGAATACCCTCTTTAAGACCAGCATCTAATTCACAGAGCACAGAGATACTATATTTATCTGTTAATTGTCTGCTCATGAAATCTTAATTCTGCTTGACTTCAGCATATGCAATTCCCACCAACAACAACGGAGAGTTGTGAGCATATATTGAGAGAACAGACAGCACTGTAAACACAATGTTGATACAAATGTTCAGCTTTCTAATAATTTTCCCCCTCAAGATACTAAGTTTTATGAAATTCTTTAATTGCCTATATGTATTCTTGGATATATGGCAGATTTTAAGGACTGTAAAAATATAAACCCAAGGAAATTAAATTCTTGAGCATAAACCATGTGTGCCAAGGTTGTAAGAATGATATAGAAGATAACCATTATATACCAATGCCTTACAATATCACCATAACTTCAGGGCTGTCATTGCTTTCTACGTATACACATCTTTCTAAGAGTACATGCAAGTTGTGCTGAAACAGCACTGCTTATCTTGTTATGTGCACTGTGTGACTCTAAAACTGTCATTTCATCCTGATTAAAATGTAACATAACAAAAATTTATTTTCACACTCAGCATTCCTAGACCTAAGGTGATGTGCACTGAAATACAGACATGCCTTATTACTTCTACATGCACTGACGTCTTCGAACAAAGACGAAAGAATATCGGAATTATATCCCAAATGCTGGGTATCCTAAACTGTAACTTCCTTCTCTGCATTGTACAGGTTTATGTTTTAGGCAGCTGGGATTCTGTTTTTTCTATGTCAATTCATGCAAATTGCGTATTTTCGCAAGATTTATCTTAAGGTCTTAGACAAAGATTTGATAAAACATCAGTGATTTGATTTTATTAATTATTTACAAATATTTTAATGACATTTCATTTAGGTGATGATTACTGATAGAAACCAATAATCTGACATTTCTCTCATTTAAGCCGTAGTTCAAAATCAAACATCAGCTTATAAGAACCAAAATTTACCTCATGCTCATGTTTTCAAAGGGTATTTAAAGGATGTTTCTTACGGCCCAAACAGATACATTTGGTTTTCCCACCTTGTTCAGCGGGCATCAGTAATTGATCTAGATTTGGGGTGAGACGACTCAGAAATATACCAGCAAGCCTTCTCAGAATTTTTCTCCTATCCTTATCCTACATAAACATCCTAACCATGATATATTATCACTAAAAGCTAGACAATACTGAATTATTTTCTGCCCAACAAGCAAAAATAGATGACACTCGTCCTCGCTAAATCTATGCCTGTTTTAAACACACATTTCTGTTGTCAAACTACTGATCATTTTTGATGTCTGTGGAAAGTTTCTGTCCGCCCAGTGCATGGAGAGTCCAGACAACCACCATAAAATAGAAAATAGTGAACTCCACGGTGGAAGCTGAGACAATAAAAATTGGATATCAAATCGCTATTGGCTAAAAAACATTGCTGGATCTGGACCTGTGTATGCTATTTGCTCCAGATAAGGTAGTTTCTTCAAAAGGAAGGTTAAGGAGGTTAAGCAGCAAGTGCACAAATAAAGTTGATATAGGAATCCTCTGGTCTTACTGCTCGCTACACCATCAGTGCCAGAGAAATGGCTTCACAACAGTCATGTCAGGAATATGAATGAATGATCTCTGTGCAGTCACTAGAAGTGAGACTAACCACGAAAGTACCAGCATAATAACACAGATTGAGTGCAAAGCTTTATTTTCATCAGTTTCCTCAAAAGATTTGGGCTCTTTGGGTGTTTCTTGGGTTTTGCTTCTTTTAAAAACAAAGAAAAACATGCTTCTCTCAGAAATGCCTGCTTCTCCGACAATGAGAAACCACTCAACTTAGGTAACTTCCAATACGCTATTCTCAGTTTCTTCCCCCAAAGAAATAAGAATAGCTTGAAAAGGGAACAGTTGCTTGGAACTAGTGATCACCTGCATCTAAGCGGGTACTACAGTCTACTGGTTTAGACAAATATACAGTGTTACTCTTACCATGTCCTCCCTGTCATTTTGTCTTCCCACTGAGTAGTCTAATCATTTCTTGGTCAGATGGCTAACACTAGACTCCAGTCCCACAGGGAATGGGACTGTCTTTCACCTTTTCAGTCAGTGTTTACAACACAGAAAATGCACTAAAAAGAATAATAAAAATGTCATTGAAATCATCTTCTGTACTCCTAAACCACCCCCAGTAGGGGAAAACTACTACCAATATTGAAATTCAGCATCAGCAAACAACATGCTTTCTTGCTCACACACAAACGCTCACTAGCTCTCTAAAGAACATGCATCTGACAGAGGTCCTAACCACCAGCAGAACCACCACAAACACACCAGAGTCTGCCAAAGTCCTTGCAGAAGACAGGAAAGCGAGAAGTTCCCAGTTCTGATTTCCATAGTCTAACTTTCTGCTCCCCGCTCTTCTTGACACCTGGGGCTTGTTTTTTGGGGATTTTTTCTTCTGGATTACAACTGGTGAGGCACAGCAGAGCTCCATGAGCTGCCCTGCTCACTGCAGCTGGGTAGCAGCCCTGTGACTCCTTGGTGGGCTGTTAGAGAGCTCACCCAGGGACCGAGGTCTCCCGGGCAGCTCGCTCCTGCCAGTTCTCCAGACGGGCTGCTAAGGCCAGGAGGGCAGACCACACAGGCTGCTGCAAGCACTGCCACAGCAAACGTCGCCACTCTTGCAACACACTAGATTCCCATGCCTGGGGAGCTGCTGGTGTAAATAGTCCATCACTTTTCATCCTTAGACTCTACCTCAGCAAAACATTTATCCATAAAGAAGTGCGCACTTACAAGCGTTGCTATGTTGTAAAGCAACACGTTAAGGACTTGTTCTATCAGAGCTTTTCTTAGAAGCAGGTTAAATGTTTCAAGCATTTTCATTTTTTTTCTGGAAAGATTAAAACTCAGAAAACAGAGAAAACACCAAAGAGGGAAAAAAAAAATCCATAAAAATAGACACAAAGACCTTTTTGTCCAACCAGAATCCTGCAGTAATTATTTCAATACTGACTGAAATACTTCACTGGATATTGGGACTTGCTGCAAGTACACAGTCATTCCAGTAAGCTTGTCCACCTAAACTAAGCTTTAACTTGTGAAAAATTTAGCCTTTAGGATGAATACCCTAAAAATCCCAGGTTATTTTGCAGCCTCAGAATAAATTAGCTCTTCATCCTTGAACATCTTGGGCGAGCTGAAGGCAAGCTTCTTATTTGTTTTTTACTCTTGGCATTTATGAGACAAAAATCAAAATACTGATGTTACTTAACAATTTATGGTTTTACTTATCATGGACTTAAAAGTATCTTACATTTGCTACATGAGCTCTTTCATTCTTATATATTTGTCTTATCATACACCACATCATTTCATGGCTACAACAGCACATGGAATCCACAAATATCATAAACCATTGCTCTTTGCAAACTGATGCGTGCCAACTACAGCGTATAAGATAATGAAACACTTCACATATTATTGGCAAAGTATATGAGCTGTTAAATATGGGACCTCACAGTCTTACAGCCAAACACCTGGCAAAGTTCAAATGAATTCCACAGGTTTGGTAAAAGCTCATTTTTCGTCACTTATTCCGTGTCTACTCAGAGGCATTTTGGTTGTTTAAAAGTCAAATATTTATAGTTCAGTGCCTGGGGCGGAGCATCTTTCCCATCAGCCTCCCCAAATGAAAAGCAACCCAAAAAGCATCGCTTAACATTCTGCCAAAATAAGCCTTCTTTGGAGGCTGAAAATGTTTGGCAAGACCGCCATCCCACAATCAGCATTTTCTCTCCTGTTTTTGCCCAGTCACTGAACTCAACTTGGATCTGCAGAACATCATGAAAAAGGTCTTTCTAAACACCTTCTGTTCGAGGCAAAATGGGAAGCTCTGTCATAAGTGAACCTGCTCATCGCTTCCTCTCTTCAGTCTGAGAAGTTCAGACAGCCTGGATGAGTCACAGAGAACATAAAGATGACTTCTGGGGTATTCAGCCAAGTAAATCCTAAATTTCAAAAGTATTGAAACCTAACCATCTGTACGAGCATCTCTTCAATGAGGCTGTTTCTCTAACTTGAGAATTAACATTACAAGGCTCCCTCCATATATGGACAGCCTGCTCTGCAGGATCAAGTGGTCTGAAATTCCTGTTTGACTTCAAAAAGTCTGGTGAGTCCTCAACACAGCTTTTGTTTGCTAAATGCATACTAACGTATGTGAAGAGCATTCTTTTTCCAAACCAAACATTTCCAAGTCTACGGTATATTTTGCTGCCACAGGTATGCTTACTCATAGCTTACTGTCACCTTGAAAGCGACACACATGCCCATGCTGATAGAAAAAAAATTCTAAGAGATCTCAGCTCATCTGCCATTACAGTTGCTTGTAATGAGAATCCTCTTTTCATAGTTTTATGGTTTTAAGACATAACCTTGTACAGCATTATGCAGCCTGTCAAAGCCAATATCACAAAGTCTCTTAGATACTAATAGATAGATGCACGGAAGAACTGAACGGACCCATAGTGATCCAATGAACTCAATGCTCCTATCTAATCTACTTGAGCTCTGTAGGAGGATAACATCCAGGACACTCTTGGGGGTTATTTAAAAGAGACTGAAAATATATAGCTGAAAAGGATCCAGTCCAAAACCAGGAAAGTCAAACAAGGATACAGGCATTCAGAACCTCTTGCATCTAGGACATTGGTCGAGATGCACGATCACCGAAGTTATTCCCGTCTGACAGCTGTTTGGTAGCCTATGCAAAATGAAATGGTGGTTTCAGTAGTTAGTAGACAAATGCTTACATTATAGATGGAGCTGTGTGGCAAGCTCAGCAGAGAAGCCAAGCAGTTTTGCTAGGTTAACGCACCAGTGATGATGGAAGGAATCTTCCAAGTCCGATACTGCTTTCCCCCACTTGCCATTCATGGGGTCAGTCCAGGTTGCAGCCAAGAAGCCATGCAGGAAGTGCTTACACTTCTGCTGTTGGCTCTGTTCACAAATACAGGAGTCCAGACAATACAGCATTTCACACAGATGCTAAGCTAGCAATGGTAAGCAATTTTTAAGTAATACGGACTTCTCCCTCAAAAAAAAAAGAAAAACAAAACAACCAAAAAAAACACCACCAAACAAATACACATGGCGATTGCTTCTATTTCTTTAGCCCCTAAACAACTTTATATTGCAAATTGGCTCTGAAATATGAATAATCCCAAATCTCAGTGGCCTCAGCCTCCTTGAGAGCCAGTCTTGAAGTATGGACTAACTGCTCTTGACTTTTTCCCCAATGAATGCACAGAGCCAGATGGCTGTTACAGCACGGGGCTGTGTTCTTCAAGATGATTTTGCTCCCAAAAACCATGCATGCAGTCAATGCATCAGTTCTTTTAAGGAGAATACTCGATGAGGGAGAACTGAAACACGCAAGGTTCAAAAGGGCAACACACTCAATTGCTACCGAAATTCAACATCCAAGCTACTTGCTCTAATCCATTTGAGGGCTGCTTGTTGCCGGTTTGCCTTCAAGACTATTTGAGAACCCCTCCGACCAACAGAGCGCTCCGTTTCAGTCACCAGCACCTACCCCTCTGCCGCCGTGAGATGACCCCTGCGCTCCCTGAAGCAGCCCGATGAATCCCGGCCAGTGCCAGGGCCCCCGAGTGCTTGAATTCAGTGGCCTTGCCTAGCCCCCCCGGGGGCCACCCCCAGCCCTACCAGGAGCCCCACTTCACCACAGCTCGAGGCCACCAGTCCCTGTCACAGCCTCCACCCCTGCCCGGCCCAGCCCTGGGCCCTGCCGACCCGTGAGGCTGGTGGCCCACCCTGGTGGCCCCGGCCCTGCCCGGCCATCCCGGGGCCGCGTCCGACCCCGGCCTCCCCTCACCCGGCCCGACCCTGACACCCCCCCGCCCCCG
>VZTL01047290.1:145386-187624 GCA_013400535.1 Scopus umbretta
TAGCAAAAGTAACTCCCATTAACAACAGCAGATTTGAGATAGCGATGCTACTCCCAAGTGATAAAAAAGTATTCCTCGCTATCTCAGTGATACAGTGCATGCTATGTCTGCCTCCTCCAAAAAAAATAATGGAAGAACAGACCCAAACAAGAACATATAGCGAGACATTTCACAGTGAGAGGTCACGATCTTTTAGCTATAATCTTAACCAATTAGCTCTGTCTCTTTTAGTCTGTCCAGGCAAACCTAATTAACAACTTCAAACAGCATTTCGCAAAATGCTAGCTCTAATCTTAAAATATATAAATCACTGGGGAAAACTGCACATAGCCCCTGATCTGCTATGTTTATTTCTGCAGAGACCTTTCACACAGCTCTGCGCAAGTTCACTCAAGTGTACAAAACGCTAACGAAATAGGTGAAGTTCACTTAGGTGACATCTCACCCCAGTGAGGCTGTGAGCTTGCCTTGGGTCACCTTAAGGAGGTGTCTTCTGAGCCCGCTTGGGCTGGACCTGTGTAGTCATTAGCAAGCAAACGGACACAGAAGGCAGTCATTCTGACCACACCTGCAGTGCCAAGCAATGGAAATTCAGAGCCCTCTGCCTTAAAAGTAGAAACAGGAGCACTCAAAGCCTGGCACAAGTCTGGAAAATTACTTTGTAGCAAAGAAAAACAAGGAGAGGCCAAAAGTGATTCATTTTCTGTGCCAATATCCAGTCTGTGAAGTACAGCAAGAAAAATTCCCTGCATTTCTGCGAACAAAAGAATTCCCATGCAAAGCAATGAGGAAGAGGCAATCAGAAGCAAGGATGAAGAAATAACACCCAACAAACTATAAAAGAAAGAAAAGAAAGCAAAAACATGGCGAGAAAATAGCACAGTGAAATTCATTGTGGAAAAAATGCTGTTAATACAACTGCATTGCAACTAATAGGAAACAAAAAGATGCTGCATGAGAGAAACAGCAAATGCTCGTAATATCAAAGCAAAAGTGGCCACAAGTGAACTATGAACTGATGAGGCATTAAGGCATCTGGCCTGCAGTACCCAAGCGTAGTTTTAGCTCTCCGGTCCATGCCAAGATAGGTATCTTAACAATATCCCAACTCCATGCCATGGGAAACCTTAGTGGGCACCAGCCTATACACAAATTTGGTCTTGTAAGAAGGAAATGGAGGCTCAGAGGCCAAAAGGGCTCCATCTATGGCAGTAGCTTGCTTTTCAGGGAAAGTGCCTTACTGTATGCAGATCCAGCCATAGATCTGCTTCCTCTTGAGGTGTTCTCTAAACTCTTCTTCTGGCTCTCATTGCTGAGGTCACTCCCTGGAGATCTCCCCAGTGGTGCATGCAGCCTTATTTTCCATCCCACACACTGGAAGGACCCCATTTTCAACATTTACCGTGGATCTTTTCTTTATTTTCTTTGGTCTTCCATCTCCATTGCCACCAACATGCAAATAGCTTAAGGAGAATTCTTTCTGGCTGAGGGAAGCAACATAGCAAAGCAGGGAATAATAGATACAAAATGAGCGACTGTGGCTGAGAAGGGTTCCATGTTGGGCATGCATAAAAACAACAACAGCAAACAAATAGCAAAAATCAATTAACCCATACCAGAGAAATTACCAAGGACCACATGAGAAACAAGATGTGGAGGTACAAAGCTCAGCCTGTCCTGAGAAATCCAGAGAGGCTGTTGACAAGTAAGTTTATCATTCCGTGTCCCGCCAACCTCCTATTACAGCATCCAGCAACCAGCAGCCCACCCAGGTCCTACTGTCAAAAGAGCTGTATGTTCTCACTGACAAATATAAAGAGTTATGGAAAAATATGTCCAAACCCCAAAGCCTCACACACAGCACCTTACGTTTTTTGACTGTTATAAAACCACCCTGAGTAATTTCCAAAATCATGGCCAGACCCTAATGAATAATTTTTCAAAACAATGTTGTGGATGTTTCTGTTAACATGTTGAGTGTATAATTTTAATTTCTTCATTTGGAGTTACTCTGTGCTAATAAGCATTATGTTCCTTTCAAGAGACAGCAGAGAACAATGTGGCTGCACTCAGTCAGGGGGCATCTTCTGGAAGGAGGAGGAAATCATGCTTTTCCAAGAGCAATTGAGCAACTTTTCAGGGAAAAAGTTTCTGGAGAGCAGAGCAAGCCAGACAGAGTGGAGAAACACACAAGGAGGAGGAACCTGCAGCACAAGCAGAGACAGGAGAGCTCTGAGAGAGGCAGAGGAGATGTAAACAACCAAGGGTCCGAGCTGATATAAATACTTCTCCTGGGATGCTGAGAGGGGATTGTGAAGACTTGCTTACAGTGCAGGAAGCCACTGAAAATTGTGGGGTGAGAAAAAGACCAGAACATAAGGACACATTGGGTAATGAGGGAGAAAGCAGAACTGGGTTAAGAGCCTTTCATTTCCATTGTCTCCAAGTTTCTTCTTTTTAAAAAATTCATTCTTATAGTTTACCTTCTGATGAAACCATGTTCTCTTTGGCAGCATATATACTAAAATTTGAACAATGCAGAGAAGATTAGCATGGCACCTGCGCAAGTTGGTTTGGGGGTGGTGGGAAGGCTCCACAGTACAGGAAAAATATTGACATACTGGAGGAAGTCCAGCAGCAGGTCACCAGACTGGTCGGGGGGCTGGAACACAGGCATATGCGGAGAGGCTTAGAGAGATGAGTCCATTCAGCTTGGAGAAGAGGAGGCTCAGAGGAGACCTGACTGCTGAAACTACCTGGCCTCAAGGTACAGAGAAGACAGAGCCAGAGTCTTCTTGCAGCTGCACAATGATAGGCAATGGACACAAGTTGGAGCATGGAAAGCTAATTAAATACAAGAAAAATACTTTACCATGAAGGTGGTCAAATACTGGAATAGAAGATATGGGCTCTCCATGTGTCAAGGGCTTGACTGGGCATGGCCCTGAGCTACCTGTTAGACTTCCTCTGAGCAGGAGGTTGGACTAGATAACCTCCAGAGGACCCTTCAAACCTAAATTCTTCTGTGATTCTGTGAAACTCAACTTTCTAGGTTCAAAGAGCTGATGTTTTTAGATGTTCTTCACCTTAAAGACAAGAAGCAAGAAAGACTTCTGTCAGAGATCCAACCCAACCAGGCTGATTAAAGAAATATCATAGCATTTTTGTGAATAATGGTTATGTTTTATACTGTTGTTGGCATGTCATATAAATATTACTCCTTCTTATTTGTATGTCCTGCAAGACACTGCTATCTCAGGCATTTGATTCACCAAGCTATTTTAAATCCCTTCTGTCTGTTTTACCACTGTGACCTTCTCTCAACCCATAACTTGCATCAACACTAATCCCTATCCTATTGCTTACTCCCTGAGGATTAAAGAGGTTTCTACAGGTAGTAGTCTGTATGGTTGTAGGGTAATGAAGCTCAAGATACACATAGTTTGTTTCCCCCCCCCCCTTTTTTTTTCCTAAAAGGAAATGTATATCCTCATCCAGTGCTTAGCCTGTCTTCTAAATTACAAATGACAGTTGCAAAATTATTAGGTCCCTTACCTGTATATGCACACACACGCATACATGTTCACGTCTATACGTATACAGACATACCAGACATATCAAGTCTTGGGCATTTATTGTTTTCCATCTCATGCTTTCACAGAAACCCATACCTTCCACATTTGCAATGCAGCAACTCAGCAGCAATCCCATACTTTGCTGTGCTGCCCAGCTGTACCCGGTGTATCTCAGGGAGGCTTCCAGGCTGCATTCTCATTGAGAGCACTTACTACAGTGCCTCCTGCACAGGTGCAGTCTTCACAGACCCCCCTGTTGCGTGAGTGGCTTTGCTCTGTAGGCTAGGGACAGCCCTATCACACTAGAAACACTTCTCTCCTGAGTATCAAAGCTGGCAAAATGTGAGAGCACATGTGAGTCACACAATTTGCCATGCCTTCCCTCAGTGCTAGCTTTTGTGTCTACTTCACAAGTAAGAGATTAATATTGAGAAGAAAAAGGAGTCTGAAGTTTTCCTTTTAGATTTGTCACAAACTCACTTTCTGATCCTCAGTAGGCTACTTCATATCCACATCTCAGCTCCACCATATAGGGAGGTGATTATAGCAACATCACAGCAGAAGCATGGGACTTCACATCTACAGAGCTCTTTGCAAGTATAAACTGCACAAAAATATAAATTCTTTCCTGTAATCCCTTTAAAATGAAATATGCAGAAACAGGTAATTCCTCACAGTTTCTCTGCTGGCATGGAGTAAGGAGTAGCCTCAGTGGCAGAACGTTGAATCTTTGCACACAATCTATGATCTCAGACAAGCAAAATTCACCAGTTTAATGAGATACAGCAAGTTAGTCAACCATTTCATTGCTCTGGCCCCTCAGAAGTGTGCTAGGGGTTGTTTAGAATCACATAGTGTAAGTTATTCTGGTTTGTTCAGTACCTCAAGTAAGCAGCAGTAACTCCTCATGTGTTTGAACTCTGATGCTGGCATTCCCACGCCATACCATGTTAGACATTCAGACAACTGTGCTGATCACATATTTCCTCTTACTTTAATAGGCCTTTCAGGAATGAACAAGCATTCCCTTGTATACTACTATGGTTCCCATCACTTGATGGTCACACTTAATTAACCACTAGTTTAGTAGAGAGCTGGTTACACTTCATTTCATTAAGTGATTTCATGATCACCAGAGGTACACTGACAGCTCTGTTAGCTGAAGCTATGTGAAAAGGGGCAGCAGAGGCAACAGTAACCTTTTGCAGGACTTCCTCATCAGTGATTTTCCAGGCACTACTCTTGCAGAGTACAGCTAGTTACATATCCATTCCCATTTAGCTTTTTGGCTCAAGGCTATCTCAGCCTTGAGGTAAAATAGACCATATCCTATTACTGGTACCTTTAGCAATGTCGGTCCCTGCATCCTTGAAGTCATCATTTTTATATAAAGTAGATACTAAAAATTTCTTCATCTGTCTTCCCTCCTTTAGGCTTTTTTGTTCATGGTCAACAAATAAATGCGATTGCAGGACAACATCCCATTTAAAAATGTAAGCAAGAATCAAATGGAAAACAAGAAAATGTTAAAAGGCTCTATAGCATGATAAACCTGGCAGTTTAAAAACACTAGGCAATTAACTCTAAAGTTTGTAAGTATCACCTGACAGGAAAAACATCACCAACATCACATACATTAGCATAAGCACACAGACATTACAGGATACCTATAAAACCATACATTAAAGCTGCATACCACAAGAACCTTCTCACAATAGTTTATGCTCATTCATAGGGGTATGTAATGCATAGATGGTTTAATGTCTACTGTGAAAGCATTTTTTCTAATTGAATGGGAGGAATTTAGCATGGCTCTACTTCCAATCTAGATCTGAAGTTCAGTCTGCCTGTGTTTTAAGCCATATTTCAGTTTGAGAGAGAAAGAAGTGTTAGGAAAACACGATCATAAAGGAGGGTGAGATTAAAGAGGTGTAGATGCATAGCACAGACCAATAATAATGCCACTGACTTATATTTTGTTGTGGAGCCCTTTATCTCTGTCGCAGAGATGAGTGTTCAGAAATTGTGAAAATTCATAAACAAAATATTTCATATAAAAATAGCATATTTGCTCTAATTATCAAGTCTTTAGTTCAAATCATATGAAGAAACAGCAGAACATTTACCATTCACTATAAGCAGACAAGGGGAAAAACAAAAGTATCTTGTGCCAAAGAGACAAATGATATGACTATTTGTTACTGCCATTCCTTAGAGACCTGTTCTATACAAAGATCATGAGAATTAATGAAAAGCTTCCTAAAAATGTAATCTGTTTTCACTTTCCTATACATCTTATGCTATATGGTTTGTGATGAGATGGATTTGTCACTGGAGTCCAGAATATAACGGAGCCATTTGTTTCCAGAAGTCCTGGGAGGAATTTTGTTTCACATGTCTTCACAAGCACACATATATTACAAGAAAACTCATCTAGCAATAGAACTAGATAATAAGTATGGAAAAAAGCAGCTTTCCATCCCCCACCCATCTCACAACACAGTTACAAGAAGTTCCATGTAAATTGTGTGAAGTTTTCCTTAGAAATTACAGTTGTTAATGACCGGGGGGGAACGACACACACAACCAATCTCACGCTGCTTTTTACAACTGGCCTGCACAAAATATTATTATAAATAGTTTATAGTTCTATAATATCCTTCACACACGTACTCTTCACAGTAACTATGGTGGATCGATATCACTGTTCCAACTTTAAAGGCAGAGCAAATGATATGTCAAGCATTTAAGTGACCTGTTCAAAGTTGTGTAACAAATTACAGATATCCTGGCTGTCTCCAACTCTCATAGTCTGCAAAGTACACCCCAACTACAGTTTGTAAAGAGTAATTTAGCCACAGATACTGTAAGCAAAAAGAAATTACATTACTCAGGTCTTAGAAGGGTGATACTTTATGTACTCAATAAATCAAGGAAAAGGAAATCAACAATGAGCTTTGAACCAAACAAGCAAATTCATGGCAAGGTTATTCAGATTTGGTTGTCAAGAGAAGAGGAGATTTTCACTGCCTTAAGGGGAAATCACTAGGGGCTTCTAGATTAGATCTCTTGTTCTGCTAGCACACAAACCCTAATTCCTTCAAGAAAAACTTTGCATTTTTCAGGTAGGTGAGGCATAGATCAATAGTAACAATGAACTTACTAGTGTACTAATAAACAAAAGACTACTAACTGTAGCAGGTTCTAGCTAAACGTCCACCTCATGTCTCTTGGATGGATGATTTGCAAAGCATTTCTCACCCTACATATGACATATTTTAACTGACCATTTAAAGAGACTTTCTCGTGTACTTTTCTGGGCTGCCAGCTATTTGCATTGACTAGACACTTAAGTTTTAAAGTGCTGTGCATTGTCTATGGTGCTACAAAAGCAACATTATTGATACTAAGGACAAGATCCAGCAGGGAAAACAGGAGAAAATCCAACAAATCTTTGATTCATAGGAGACTCAAAGCTGCATGATTCAAATACCAGAAATTCACTTTCAGGAATTTTGGCAAGTTTTTATAACCAGTAAATTATTACTAGCTTTCCTTGGTATTCATTATAACAACATTAATAGTGGTGGATTCCTTCGTACATGTTTGATTTTAATATCCAACTCTGTGGGAATCCCTCTGGTATTTAACAGAACAAAATTAAACATCAATTACAAAGTCACAAAAGGAAATCTAAAAGCATCTTTATCCAAAAACAATGTTCACATTAATTTATTAACAAACAATATTTTCCAAGGTTTCAAAAACTGTATGACTGCAAAATCATGAAGAATTATTTAATTTGTGCTCAGTTTGTAAATATGCTGCTATATACACAAAAACTAGTCCCACCGTTTATCATGTTGCTTCCCCATTATTAGAATTTGGCCCATACCTCACTGCACATGAACTCAACTAAAAATGTTAATGTGTCAGGTGGAAGGAGAGAGAGAAAGAGACCCTATTCTAGGAGTTGCAGAAATTGAAAGAAATGTAGGCAACAGGAAAGCATGTCAAGTTTCTCTCACTAAGAAGTGTGATGAAAATTTGGCAGGAGCCCCACAGTTGATACATACAATTTTCACTTTCAATTTTGAATACACATAGGCCAATAAGAAAGGCCAATCCCTTGTTCCTTTCAGTTGCCCACATCTCTCAGGACAGTATTTCCTCTCTGTTAAACTTATATATTTCAACATAAAAATGCTGATATGGAAATGTTCTCCTTTTTAACAGGCAGATACTCAGAAGCTGAAGATTTAGTCCTCACTGAAAGGCTTTGCCAACATAACTGCTGCTAATGGTTATGATATTTTTTCACTGGAAGGCATAGACACAGTGTGACAAAAGCTTTCTTGACATCAGTCGTTCACACCTGATTTTATGTACATCTTCCATAAACATACGAATTCTTATTTTGTCTCACAAGCATTTAAATTAATGAATTTTGCAATCACCAGACAGTTGAAGAGGCATAGCTCTGGGCTACAATCCCACATGTGTAGATACAACAGCTTTTAAGCATCTCTTCTCCAGAAGGGATCAAGTGCAAAAGCCCTGATTACCTTTTCCTGAAGAAGAACATGGGCTCAAAAAGAAGTGACAAAGCCTAAGAATGCATCCATGGCCTTGAATCCATGGATTGCTCACCTGCATCAGGGCTCTGTGGCACCAGCCGGAGCCTGAGCCTCTTCTCCAGTGGGAAAGGCATCAGGTCCTTCCTGGTGATCACCCCAGCCACTCGGTTCTGCAGGTCAACAACAGTGAGGTGGCGCAGCCCCAGGGTGCGAAAGATGATGTAGGTGCGTTGCAGCGAGAAATGAGCTTGGACTGACATTGCAGATTTGTTTATGTATGGCTCCTGTAAGGCAAAGAGAGAAGACAGAGGGAGAACACAAAAGCATGAGCATTCCACAGTATTCTCCTGGAGAAGCTGGCAGCTCATGGTGTGGACAGGTATACCCTTCGCTGGGTTAAAACTGGCTTAATGGCTGTGCCCAGAGAGTGGTGGTGAACGGAATTAAATCCAGTTGGCAGCTGGTCACAAGCGGTGTTCCCCAGGGCTCAGTACTGGGGCCAGGTTTGTTTAATGTCTTTATCAATGATCTGGATGAGGGGATTGAGTACACCCTCAGTAAGTTTGCAGATGACACCAAGCTGGGCGGGATTGTTGATCTGCTGGAGGGCAGGAAGGCTCTGCAGAGGGATCTGGACAGGCTGGATCGATGGGCCAGGGCCAACTGTATGAGGTTTAACAAGGCCAAATGCTGGGTCCTGCACTTTGGTCACAACAACCCCATGCAATGCTACGGGCTTGGGGAAGAATGGCTGGAAAGCTGCCCGGCAGAAAAGGACCTGGGGGTGCTGGTTGACNTTAATGATTCTATGATTCTATGAGTGCACCCCTGCCACAGGGGTGGGAAGGAGAGGCAGAGGAAGGAGGCCATGGAGAGAGAGGGAGTAGGCTTGAGGGACAGGAGCCAATAAGAACATTAGTTCTTCTCTCCCTGTTCCCCATCCCCAATTACACCTAAAACATCAGGAAATACCATAGTAAAAAAACACTTTCTTTTTTGGTAAACCATCAGGTTCACTCTAAATAAACTATTATGACTGGAATGTACCCAAATCTCACAGGCTAGAAAAGCAAAGTTGAGCTGCATTGATACGGTCCGACTTTTTTACTTGGAAATAGTCAGTGACCCCAATATTTATTAAGTCTTAAGATTTTTTATAGCTGCTATCTCATTACACAACCATTTATGACATCCTGCAATATTTTGCAGCAAATGATTATAAAAGCCAATAGAAACGTAGACTGCAAGGAAGAGGACAAAGAAAACAATTATATGGCTCTGAGAAGAAGAGGACCTGCAGTACTAAACTCTGGTCACTGAAAACTATGAAGGCGGTAACCGTTTCTTGATAGGAACAGAGCTAAAGACCATTTTATTGTTAAGCTATAAAGATCAGCTTGGTTACATAGGTGTTCACTATGTTTTTACTTTTCACATAATTCTGCAGTATCCTTCTTATGTCTTGGCCAGTTCTGTCAAAGATGGTGTATTATGCTTCCCAAGTGTATGCTTCCCCAGACAGAATAAAAATGAAACAAACACATGATGAAATAATATAAATAAACGCACAGTATAGAGGGACATGTCTCTTCTCCCTCTTATTTACAGGACTGACAAGACATTCAAAGACATAAGGAGGAAAAAAATTAAACGTAAAACAGTTTCCTCTTTCTATAGCACATGTCATTTTGCTGTGGAACTCACTGCCAAAGGAAATCATTATGCCCAAGAACTTCATGAGTGATAATAACGAGTTGCTGGAAGGGATACTAAACTTTGGGCTTCAGGGATAACATCAGGTACTAAAAAGTTAGGTATCAGCGTGAAACCTAATTGAGTGCAATAGGTTTCCCATAACAAAAAAGTTGTGTGGCCCAATGGTGCGAGCACTGGACTGGGTCTCAGCTGAGCTGGCTTCTACTCCCACGTATGACCTCCGCTTGAACTTTGGACAGCCGTGTGTCCTCTCTCTACCTCAGTTTCCCCATCTATTAAAAGAAAACTCCTAAACCAAACTAGATAATGGATATTAGGAGCATTGTGGGGTTTATAACTTTTCTCTCCTTCTAGCTATTCTCAGAGCAAGGAATTCAGACTAGATGGATCTCAAGCTCAGTCCCATCTTCTTTACACATGAGTAAACAGGAGCAGATTTTGTATCTTTTTAAACAAAATCCATCTGAATTAGGCTCTCTTGTCCAGATTTCCCAGCATCCCCCCCACCGCAGTTTCAATGCTGTAGACTGGAAATTCAACCGAGGCAGAAACTACATTTATTTTGTTTAAAATATATTTATTTTAGGCCTTATTCAGTATACCAAACACATTATTGCTTTTGGGCCCAGTATTTTAGTACAGTATTGAGGAAATAAATGTGGCAATGTCGTAGCAGGGATTAAAAAAAAAAAAAAAAAAGGAAAGGGGAAAGAAATATAGCTTTATTTATAAGTTGATGTATAGGCACTGTACCATAATGGAGCCTAAAATCTCAAAAACGTTGCTTTATATTTGCTTTATAGGACTATAAGAGCCAAATAATGACATTTAAATGATCTATTCCATTAACATTGTATCATTTTGTCAATCTGGAATGTATTTTAATCAAAAGCCCCCTTGAAATGGTCTCCTTTGTTGTATTTTCTTTTTGGCTCATTTTATCAACATCTGTTATGTTTATACAATATGAATTAAAACTTCGGAATGCTGTTTGTACTCAGCTACTTTTGTTGAGAATGTAACGTCCCAGGATTGGCAGTGTTTATGTAAATCAGTGCGGCTGACACAGCCATCATAAACAAATGAGAAAATATAACAAACACATTGTTCATGGAGGAAATGTTTGTTTTTAGAGTTGGCTTCAGTCTTACCAGATTGATGAAGAGTTGCTGATACCGGGGATCTGTAGTGTAGCGATTCAGCAGCATGGTTAGGCGCGGCAGATTGGGCAGCTTCTCCACTGTTATCTGGAATAGGCAAGAATCCATTTCTCTTTCCTTCTGTGCTGCACATTAGAACCCAACTTTCAAAAGCTTGCCAGTTTGACTCTTAAGAAAAAGTTTTCTAGCAGAGCTACACTGGCAGAGCTTGTGCAAACTTTATAAATTCTTTTGCCAATAAGGCTTAAATTAGCAATTCAAAATAAAACTCTCTTTACTTACAAAAAGATTTTTTTTTCCCTTAGTGTAACTCTATCTCTATTAAGACAATCTAAATTGTATTGATTTACGGGTGAGGTTTTTCATGCTGTAAAAATTCACACACTAACTGGTAATTACATGATAACATAGTGCAGAAAAATGCCACAAAACTGGTATCAGCCATCAGCTGAGCTTCAGCCCCCTTCCGTAGGAGTACCTATTTGTATCCTGGCACCTCATCCCATACATAATTGCTGTGCTCCTTTGTTTTGCCAAACATTCTTTTGCCAGCCAGATTCCTATGTGCAGACCAAGCTTCAGTAGTATATGATTTTCCAGTTGTGTCTGTATAAATTGCTCAAAACTACATTACCAGTCTTGCCTTGGTAACACACGATTTTCTTCTATCACGCTTAATATTTACTATTCCTAAAAATCCTTTAGTCATCTATCAAAGGGAAGAATGCTACATGCTTTTCAAGTTTGAAAGCTTTTATAAACACTCATCATTCAGAGAGGTGCTACCCCATACAGAATTAAATATTACAATAATTCTGCTACCCATAGAGAAGTGGAGAGAGAGAAGATTGGAACAGCCTATCTGAGCAAGGAAATGCTTTGCCAGCAGTCTTGCCCAACTTCCAGGCTCTGAGTGACATTATAGTTTATGACAGCTGTCCCTGGAAGGTCTCTGGTCATCCTTTAATTTAAATTGTACCTGACCACTTCTTATCTCAACCACATATATTACATCATTTCTTCGTCCATGGAGAGCTCATCCTAAATAACCCAATATACATGCTGAGTAAACAAGGAAAGAACTGAAAGAAAAGAGATTACCTTCTCATAGGAGAGAGGATGAGAGGAGGAGGAAGACTCATCATTTGTCTCTGGTTCAAAGATGTGCTCATTCTCCAGCAGCATGCACAGCTCTAACCTAAGGTTAGGGAAGAGGATTACATTCATTACAAGGGGCAAATTTTAAAAAGCAAGCACACAATGCTTTAGCATCAGATATATGATGGTCCCTCAAGTACTGAGTGCAGTTTTGGGCACCTCAGTACAAGAAGGACATCAAATTATTAGAATACGTCCAGAGAAGGGCGCCAAGATGGTGAAAGGCCTCCAGGGCAAGAGGAGCAGCTGAGGTCACTTGGCTTGTTCAGCTTGGAGCAGAAAAGGCTGAGGGGTGACCTCATTGCAGTCTACAACTTCCCTAAGGGGGGCAGCGGAGGGGGAGGTGCTGATCTCCTCTCTCTGATGACAGTGATAGGAATGAAGCTGCATTAGGGGAAGTTCAGCTTGGACATTAGGAAAAGGTTTTTCCCTGAGAGGGTGGTCAGTCACTGGAACAGACTCTCCAGGGAAGTGGTCATGGCACCAAGCCTGTCAGAATTCAAAGAGCATTTGGACGATGCTTTTAGTCATATGGTTTAATTTTAGGTAGTCCTGTGAGGAACAGGGAGTTGCACTCAACGATCCTTTTGGGTCCCTTCGAACTTGAGATATTCTATGATTAGGATGAGAGGTAATGGCCTCAAGTTGTGCCAGGGGGGGTTTAGATTAGATATTAGGAAAAATTTCTTTACTGAAAGAGTGGTGAGGCATTGGAATAGGCTGCCGAGGGAGGTGGTGGAGTCCCCATCCCTGGAGGTGTTCAAAAAACATGTGGATGTGACACTCCAGGACATGGTTTAGTAGACATGGTGTTTTGGGTTGACGGTTGGACTGGATGATCTTAGAGGTCTTTTCCAACCTTAATGATTCTATGATTCTTGACTATTAGTGGGCTGACCACATATTTCACCTACATAAATTTCCATCAGCAATAGCAGCATCAGACAGGTGTTTTCTGGTTTAGGTTTGGCTAGTTAGATTAAAGGACATCAACTATCCTACACGTTCTTCTTGACCTGTATCAACCTGCTTGGCAGGACTAGCTCATGCACTTTCTAGTTTGCACCCAACAAGACAATACCAACAATATACAAATACAATTTTCTGAATATAAGTAGATAGATTGTTGTCTTTCCCACATCCTTCTTAAGTAACATCTACATTAAAACGCAAGATCTACAAAAAATTCATGCCATATTTTAAATCATCAATGAAACCTTCTCTCACAGCACTGCACTCTGGAGTTCATTAAGACATTTAATATTCTTGCTGACTTAGTCATGTGAAATAGGTATCTTTATCAATTTTTCTACAATTTCAAATCTTTCTTTAGAGTTCTGCCCTCCCACACTACACATATAAAGCCTTGACAAGCAATATATTTAAAATTATAATTTATATCTTAGTGTTTGCTTGCTACACACACACACACACACTCTCCATCCATACTATCTACTTCCAGCCTTTTAACTTATATTTAGATAACAAACACCTTGGGGACCACCAGAAAGCTTTTTGTTTTGCAACATACTTAACATTGTGTTAGCCCTGGTCTGTAATTAAAACTAGGAGCTACTACAGTAGTATAAAGATGTGCAACACACAGCTAAAGAATGTGCTTGAGGGACCCAGAGGATGAGCAGACACACAATCTTCATTAGGGGATCAGAGAATGCCCTAATGAGGTACAAAGTGGCTTTTGTGACTGGAACACCATGTATAACCTGGGAATTTTTCAAATAAATATTTCTGTATCTGAAAATATTGATTTGTTCAAATCAAAACTTGTTATAGGAATTCACTAGTTTTAACGTAATGTCTCCTGGGAAAGATTAGTTTGCTTCAAGGTGGGATTAGCACTCCACAGCAGAGGACTTACACTAATACAACATGCCTGCCAGATCCAAAAGCTGGTGGTTAGTGCCCTCCCTAGGGACAGGATATGGAAGAACTAGGTTCAAGCCCTTTCTCCACACTCTCCTTCATAACAAGCACATTAGTGGCTATGTATGGCATGTTTTAATTTCTCCTGTTGGAGGGGTTCCATGCTGAATAAACAGGGATTTGTACAACCGAGTCCCCCCCGTTCCCACTAGCTGCCCTGACCAGCAGGCTATTTGCCATTCTATTATTTTCTTTCCAAACAGTCTCTCCTTCACTATTCTATACTTCTTTGTCCTGCATTTGACAAAGCTGGATCAAAACTGTAAAGAGTGCAAAAAAATAGCAAACTTATTATGAAAGACCATTGAGCTCTCACACATGAAGAAGTAACATTAAACTAGTTTCCTATGTATTACATTAAACTGCAGTTTCACATGTTTTGGGTCTTTTATATAGTCCACCTTTTCTCCAAGTTAAAAACAAGATACTTTGGGAGCATCTACCTCTGCATTTTAGTTCAGATCTGGAACACCCATTTGAAAGAAACTATCTTATCACCTCCACCTCCCATGAGTTGGTTATCGTTGTAGAACAGTCCCTATTCTCCCAAAACAGTCAGCTATTTCACTCTGTAGATCCAGTCTTGAAATCTGCATTTTGTTAATGCAGGCATGGCTTTGGTCTCTCATCTAAGGTTCTCAATGAGATTTATAAGTAAGTATGCCTGTGGCTGGGATATAGGCATCATCCTTTTACAGGTGAAGACCTGAGTGCAAATATAACTTGTGGAAAACGATCAGTTCTGAAGAAAATCCATGGCACAGCCAGGAATACTAGGAATCTGTCACCTGCTCCCACCTTTAAAGCACATCCCATTCACAGGACAAACAAGGAATTCAGTATCCTTGATAACTACTGAAACTTCATTTGTCAAAATTTAATATCTGACTGTCTTTGGTTTCCACAAAATCTCTCTCAGATTACTAAGGAGAGCACAACACTGCAGCAGAGCTAACTGCTGAGAAAACTCCACTGAGGAAATACTTTGCCCTGAGCTGACATCTCCTCTCCTGGGAAAGTCACTGGTTTGCCTGAAGCCTCTTGCCATGTGCATGCCAGCATACGGACATGTTGCATAGCCAATTAACGGACTTGGGTTTGAGGAAAATCACAAGGACACACTAAAAAGAACAGTATAGGCATGCTACAACAGGCAAGATCTATTCCCCTCAGGCTACATTTGGAGGAGGAAAGGGAGGAAAACACAGCATACTCATAATATATTTGCTACAGCAGAGGACATGGAGAAGAAACTAATCCAGTCATGCCCTACGAATTGCCTTTGGTGCATTACACGCTAAGTTCTGCAGGGCTCTCTAAAGGTTTGCATTTTATGGTCTTTCACAAACAGGTCTCTAATTGTTCTAAGTGAGGTATAAATACACAGATATAAATTCTGCTCCAAGACCATCACATACAGCTCCAAGAAGTTGCTTTCAAGGATGATCACTGGGCCAGGAATACTCTCAAGGCTTTAAACCTAACATGAATATATAGATATCAAGTGTGAAAGTTATGATCCACAGTGATCCTTTGCCAGACTCTGTATGCTCAGGTCCAAAACACTGTTCAGGCCTGTCCGTAGTCCAGACTTCACCATTTTCCACTTGAACATCATGGGCTGGAACTAAAAAAAACCAGCAACATTCACTGCGATCTGAAAGAGCAGAAGCATTTGCTCATCACCAGTGGTTTGTTGGCCGGTTTTGGCAGTTTGCAATTTGCTTGGCACCGCTCTTAACTAAACCCAGCAGGGAGTCACTTAACAGGGCTTTGGGAAGTGTGAGAGAAATTTGGCTAGTCAAAAAAAAGCACATGCAAACACAATGAAGGAAATCGTTGGAACATTTCTGATAAGAATCCAAGCCTATTAAAAACTGCCATATTCAGGAGAAAAATGAACATACATTATTTCACTTGGACTTCCAGAAGTCATGCTTCAGAGGTATAACAACATCACTCTTTGATGTTACATACAACATCCTTCCTATCACATCATCAAGCCTTAGAAAGCAGACCAAACATGTTTCTTGCACTATTTTGTGAGGTTTAACAGGAAGTGCTAGGATTCAGACTTGGACTCTGCAATTGTTCATTTACTCTTTATTTATTTAAGAAGGAAGAAAACCCTTAAGTAGGGAATATAATTTCAAAGATACCCTGGCAAGGCATTGCAGTAGTTTCATATGCTCTATCTGTTATAAAGCATGCATCATGAAGATACACCTAATTAAGATAACACTTTATTATCCCAATATCCACATGTCAGATTTGGCATGGAATTCAGGAATGAAAAGTATCTGACAGCTGATTGTGTCACTTTTCTTGTCAAGATGGCCAATTATCTGAGGAAACTACAAATTCTAAATATTGGGGGAGTGACACAAAAGGAACTGCAGCTCCAAAGTAGCTGCAAATGAACAGAAGGAAGATTAAAAGGTGATGTCACTGGTGAAAGCATTCAGGGCAGGACTCTCCCAAATAGAATGGATAAAATAGCTACACAGTGGGGCAGGGGGAGGAGGGAGCGTTAGAGAATGCGAAGAATCATTTATAGCCTGCTTCAGAAAGCTTTACGCTTATTTCTCCTGCATTAATCCACCAACAGTACCTGTATTGATTTTATTCTTAAGCTGATTATATCTGACTTTTTCACCAATATCTAACTCAGTGATTACCATATTCTGACCAGAATAAAACAAATGTCCCTTCCATGTATTAAAAATCTACTGTCTTAAGGCTTCTCTCAGATGTTTAAAACCCAGTGACATCAATTACTAAATTTTTATTTAAGTCAGTCAGTTTGAAAAAATGATGACAAAAGAAGAGTAACAAGTAACAATAAATTGCACACTAAAATAACCAAATATGGCACCCTGAAACTCTTCATGGTCCTTCCTCATCCTAATACCTGGCCGGTGTAAATTATTTTACAATATCAACAAGTGTCTGAAAACTTGCTGCAGCTAAGATTTATCATCTCGCACCTTCAACTCTCACAGCAATCAAAACGAAAGGAGTGCTTAGAGGATTTTGCAGGATTTGATCACTGCTCTGCTCTCAGCAAAAGTTCTAGCATGAGCATGCAACTCTTCCAAAAGGGCACAAGAGAAACTTTTTACATGGACTGTAAAATGTAAATTCTGTTCACAAATAGTTGTTACTTTGTATGCTTCGTAAGATAGCTGCCAGTATACTAAATGCATTTTTCCTGACTTCAAATAGCATCGCGCCTTTTTTTTAACTGGTAAAAAAGAGTGTTCTGCATATGGTGAGCTAGACAGTACATAAAGAACTAGATCATCACATACCGGCAACTGTTTTAAAATCCACCAAATCTTCATCTTACACAGCAAAATCTCAGGGTTACAGGGTTGTTTCAGGTTAGGCAGCCTAAATCATTACTGTTTACTTAATATTTCATTATTCAAACCAAGAAGCAGCTTTGCATGAATTTTTGGCATTTTACCTACAAGATGATAAAAATGTCATTATCAAGTACTGGACTGAGGTTTTCCAGAGCAAAGATCAAATCCCATCCATGCCACAGCCTTTCAAAGGATGCTGAATAAATATTTAATCTCCGTACCTCAGTTTTCAGATCTACAAAACAGGGATTTCTTCCACCTCAGAGCTGTGTTTTGAGGTTAGTATTCATTACTTAAGTTGCCAGCTGTCTGGTTTTACGGGCACCGTCATCAGGGTGAATGAGCAGACACTAAGGCCGCAGCCTCAACAGGAAAAGGCAAAGGCAGCTGTTAATAAATTGTAAATGCAAACTTAGTATTTCAAACCTACAGAAAGGCTAGATTTTAGAAAAGGATGAAGACTTAGGATCAGATTTGTATTTCCCTACAAGCTGGCTTGTTACCAGGTAGGTTTTCAATTTTAGAGGAACCTACCACATATTTAAATGACAGAATAAGTATGTGATCAGTCTTTCCATTCACACACTAGTTTTCCCCATGCCTATATTTGATTTCGACATTTAACAACACTCTGCACTTGCCTAAAAGCCACCCACATGCTGCAGCAAAGCTGCATACGTTTTTAATTTGGCTTTTTGAGTTAGCACACAGCCTCTGCGACACTCCAGTTTTCCCTCCAAAGGGCTCCATCACAAAGTCCTACAGCACCTGCACAATTATTTGTATGGCCAAACAGGCCTACTAATTTTAAAAGTATCATATAATGGTATTCTTTGGAAGAAAATTTTTGCACTTCGGATACGAAATGTAACCACTGCCACAGACTCTATAAACCTTCCTCCATCTGTGTTATTCATGAGCTGCAGTGCCCCAGGACCCTGACAATACATGGGAGGATCATAACGTCAAGGGCTTTTGTAGAAAGTGCTGGATTCCATTTATTTTAATAGGCAAGATTACTGTATAGTGTATCATTGAAATTAACTGGATCGGCTTTTCAAAAGCAGGAGTCCGGACAGTAAAAACAAACAATGTGCTGACAGACTTTACCCTCTAACATGAAAACCAAGTAATCACAAAAGCACTTTGATATTGCCATCAGCTCCCTAGTCTGCACACCTAAAAATAGTTTTCAAGTCCCTAACGTGCTTCCCCCCTCGTTTTTTTTTCCTCTTTGCTGGCTGAGTTTAGATGCAGCCTTCAAACCACTGCCAACGGTGTTTCTAGCTTTGATCAGACCTGGTGAAATCACCATTGCCCATAACTTACAGCAAAGTCACAGGGAGGAGGAAGGAGAAAAACTGTCCATGATCTTCTAGTAAGAAACAAAACTGCATTTTTATCTCCATTTATTGCATGAACTTTGCAGACTTCTGTGTTTAAGTAACTTTGCATTCCTGTGATCTAAACTTAGCAACCTCTCCACAACAGTGCCAGAAGGAAAAGGCTCTCCAAGAAGCTTTCAAATCTATATCAGTTATTTCAAGAGTGTCAGCAGCAAGACTGTTGTAATTTTAAGGTTGATATCACTAAGCTCAGTAATTAATTTATGAATTAAATGTTTTGGGTCTCAATTCATCTTTAACTTTCCATTTGTCCCTAAGCTGTTGCACCACATTGCTTACTGAAGGCAAGTACTTCTCTTCTTGCTAAGAAAAATAAAGGTATTGCCTTATTAAACAAGTGTGTGTGTACTCTCTGCACACGTGCGCAGGCATATGCCTCGAGAGTAGTGTTTCATTAGTCCCAACTGGGAGGGCAGATTAAAGAAAAATGCCAGAAACCATACCTACAGCCTGACATATCTATGATATGTTGCAATGCTAGATCTCCTTTCCCACAGCACATATCAATACGCTATGCTCAGTTTTACTGAAGTGCTTGGCAGAAAGCATTCCTGACTCACAAGGCTTTCTGTTCACAGGACTGACCAGAGGCAAGTCATACCTAATAAACTGCCATAAAATACACATACACACACCACTTTGGATCAATGATTTCTCTGCTAAAGGATGTTACTGTGTCATACAGCTTTAAGTTTTCAACTTTGTCATATTTTCTAAACTCTGATCTCTTCAATTTACTTTCAGTTATGTGACATTCCCCTTTAGTGGAGTGAAAGCATGCATTAGCTAAACAATGTGGTTTGGATTTAGTGTTCCCATGCATCATCGTGAAAATGTTTGTCTCAGCAATAGTGTCATTATTGTTACTGGGAACAGCTGCTCTACCATGTCTTCTGATTGCAGAAAGCAGAGTATCTCCCTTCCCATACCACTTTACAAGCAGGGAAATTAAAGCAGGACCATCGAGTAGGAGGTTTATGAGTACACACTGTTCTGTACCTGGCTTCCTCCCACCACAATGGAAGCACAAAGTGCGGCCCAGCAAGAACAGCAGCAAAATGAATATTGCAAAGAGAAATGTAGTTTGGCTCCCTCCACTGGCAGTTCTTCTGACTCTGGACCGGGGACTAACCTGAGGCAGAAATCTCCTCTCAGGTGCAGCTCTCGGGTAGTAGGACTCCGTTAGACGTGACATCCTTTGAGTGAGAATTAGAGCGGGGAGTTTGCTGCTGGTCAAGTGGATGTTTAATGTCTCCCCTGAGTTTCTGAAGTGGAAAGATGTAACCCTCAGTGTTCTTGTCAGCGCTCCCAGCCTCACTGAAGTAAGTTTCCACATCCAGCTCTGTGTGAGTGATGGAGTCCCGCCGGGTTCGCCAGGAATGTCACAGCGGAGCTGCTCTGCTCTGCAGGTCCGTGCAGCTTGGCTCAGGCCAGCTGGACATTCTTAAGGAAAGCTCACAAAACTTAGAGCTATTTGTGTGATTACACAGAGGAGCAGGCTCTAACTCACCTTTCAGACCAAGATCTTCAGAAGTAATTAGGCTTTATTTTAAGATGGATAAAATCTGTTTTCCAGAATATTAGACCTTTTGAAATGTCATCAGATGGGAAGCCATGCTTTCAGTCACCAGGCATTTCTGAAAGTCCAAGGTTTGGTAACTTTTCAACTACACAAAGACCACAGCTTTTGAATATATTTCTTTTCTGATTTAGAGCACAAAGTTCTATTTTTTGAAAGGATCTTAGATTCCTAACTTTCTTCCAAAAACAGGAATTAGGCACTCTGAACATTTCACTTGTATCAGACAAACGCAGTTTCAGTAAGGCAATTACATAGTCAATACACTCCCATATAGCATATCAAAACGTGTAATAAAACACTTCAAACAAACACAGTAAACTACAAGGATTTTTGACAACTTTACCTACAATATTTTTATTGAAATTTCTTTTTGGCCCAAAAATAACAATTTCCATCAACCACAAATGCTAAAGTTTCAGTAAACTCAATGGGTGGGAAAAGATGGGGTTTCCTAGGTGAAAAAATACACATAAAAATGCAGGCACAATGCCAGAAATGCCACATCCTGTAGAGAAGTAGCAGAAAACCAAGTTTTACCCATTTCTGCTTAGACAGATATATTCAGTACAGGGTGCTTACAGTCAAGATATTGTGGTTTCTGCATAATTACTTTCTCCCAATCAAATTAAATCAAGCAAAAAAAATTTCCTTTAGCTAAAAGATAGACAAACAAAATGCAAAGTAATGGCTAACAGCTGTGTAGGTAAGAGTGCAAAGGCAAAAAGAGGGAATCCAGCCTTCAACTTTACAACGGGAGAGCTATGTATGGTACAGATTTGAGAGCTTCAGGCGTGAGCAAGAAGGCCTATTTGTTATGGTAAAATTCCCAAACAGGTTACTCAGTGGTATTCATCAGCCCAGTAGTTTCTCCAGGAAAACTGTCTCGGAGCTGTTTTCAAGGCAGAAATTAAGACTGCCAGGCAGCACTCCAGCTTCTGCCTCTCTGCACCACTTGCCTCAAAGGAAATGGAGGGGACAGATCCTGGCCTAACAAGACACCAACATCCACCTGCTTTTCTTCAGTGAATACCAGAAGCATTTAACTGCAGTGCAGAAACCCTGCTCCTTCATTTTCCTTAGCAAAAGAGAAGTAAAAGCCACCAACATCAGAACAGTCCCTGGGAGGAACATGGTACTCGTCACTCACAAATATACAGGAAACCTACATATAATAAAGGATAAACAGCATCTCAGAAAAAAAAAAAAAAAAACCACCTAGGTAGAGAGCATGGTGTCATCCATTTTGGTGGAAGAAATCAGAGAGTACATACGTATCACACATGCACATGGAGGGAAGTGATCATACATGGGAGGATGCGCAGTGTGGCAGCAAAGACATTGCTGACGATCATGAGGTATCATCACCCCCCATGTTATATCCCAGGCATGTCCACAGTGAGGGAAAAGAAATTCGTTATTTACAGCTTTCCTCCTCCTATCCTCCATGTCTTCTGTTTTTACTGTGGTTTACTTAAAAAGTAACCTCTGGCAAAGAAGATGGAGCAGCAAAACAGAAGATGATGTGTCTAATCTCTTCATCATGTCAAAGAACCACTTCATTGCCCCACAATGGCCCTACACCAGTACATTGTAACATATGTGGTAGTGAAAAAATAGCTTTTTTTTTCAGTTTTGGTCTCACAGAAATTAGGCAAAAGCATAACTCTATCTTTTCCCACTGGAGGAGGATCTGGAGCCCCAGACTAGAGCAGCCAAGGCAAGAGAGAGCCAGGGGACCTCCCAACAACTCCTCATTATGCATTTACAGCTTCACGCAGTGTCTCTGGCAGAAACTTCCTGGGAATGAAGGCAGTGGTCCTATCCTCAGGTCTCTCTGAAGAATGAATTCCACCTAGCCAGCAGGGCATGCCATTTAGGGCATGACATTTATAGCTCTCAGCGGACTCTGGGCAACACATTCATAACAGCCCAGCTCCCTTCCTGCAGTCACTGGGGGAACACAGGGGAGGCATTTCAGCTGCAGTGCAAAAGAATAGCTTGTTTTATTCTGGTGTGCAAGTATCATCACTACTGTGGGAGAAATGAAGGGGAAAGCCAGTCCCTCAACCCTCTGCATTGCACACAATAAGTCGATCATTCCCTTCAATGCCATGCATCAAGTTCACCAGCCACATGTTCCTTAAACTGAAATCTGTGAGGGTTTCCCAAGCATACACAGAGCTCTGCCTATGGCAAAGTGTCAAAAGTGTTACTCTGAGGAGACCTTTGTTTTGGAAACTTGCTTCTCAGCTACAGTATGCTTCCTCTTTAACAATTTTAAAGCCAAGGAGTTTTCTTTAGTAGCTGTTTTTGGTTTTAGTCTCTACTGCTTACTCAACTGGGGAAGATAACTGTTTCAGATTTAGGTCACCCATGTGACAACACAAATGTGTTTGGTGATCTCATCTTGATCCCCAGTGGGTAACCATCCAGATCACAAAGAGCAGGAGAAAAATCTGGCCCCACTAAGCAGATCTGGAAGATTTTGGGGGTTTTGTTTGTTGGAGTTTTTTTTTAATAAAATTGGAATAGCTGGGTGTTTGCTACAGGCCAGCACTGAGGTGCCTTTGTAGGCCCATGCAAGTTCCAGCTGACATAGCTTGGCCACAGTCCTTGCTTTTGTAAGAACTGACATTGACCTTTTCTCTTCAAAGGGTCAGGATCATTCATATCTGTTACAAAACATAACAACACTTTGTCCTTGTACAGCAACTCTCATCACTACAGTTTCCAAGTGTGGGCAGGTACTGAATAACTTTTACATTTGGTCCAAATTTACGGTATTTCATCCATGCTTATTTCATGAGAATAAACAGTACAGAAAAACACATAAATGAGAAACAGTATTAAAAAATTATGAGCTGCTGCTGCCTTCGTGCAAGCTTAGCAAATTGTTTGCTTCTTTCCCTTTATTAGCTTGTTGCACCCTTCTTTTTAACCTAATAACAACATTTTTGTACTAGGAAAAAAAAAAAACCAAAACCACGTTTGAGAATCAATAATAATGGCCAAGGTAACTCTCAAGAAAAACATCATGGCAATTATTTTTTGCATCTTCCCCAAGCCACCTTTTTTAAAATATGCCAGGCAAGCCACATTTCCTCCACTTTAATATTATTGATGTACAAGATGGAAAAATAACTTATCATTTTTCTGCCTGTGGTCATGTCATCTCCACATGGGATTGCATTGGATCTCATAGAGTAAGAGGCTGAACAGCGCCTTTCTCCTTTAAGGAGTTCACAGCATTTCTCATCTTGGTCTTAAGTTACGTTCTGCAAGAGCTGTAATTTTATGAGTAAGATGGAAAACCCAAATCCTAACTGCTTATGGTTATGAATACACTAATTCCATGACACATCACATTTTTGGAGGCTTGTTTCAGAGGATGGCTGCCCAGCACTCCCTTCCCAGTGTTGGTGAGAACAGCAGAACAGCAGAGTCACCCATGGTCCCCGCTGGGGACAAGGGACCCAGAATTCATCACACAAGTACTCAGGCCACTGGGCACACGCTGGGGCAAGAAGGGGTGTTGTCAGAGCACCCCAGAATACAATGCTTGCTCCCAGACAACATCTCTGTATGGGTTTCACTGGAGTGAGCAACCAACTAGCCAAAAAAAGCCATTTGCTGCTTCTTTGTCAACCATTTAAAACATTATCTTGGTTTTACTCAAAAGAGTCTAATAGCAGCTCATTTATGCTGAAAGTAACAGGGAAACAAACTTTTTCGTTCATCCCTTTTAAAAGGCTCTAATAGAATGTTCCATACAAGAGCTCTGGGGATTAAGCAAACCACAGCCTACCAGAACTGTCAGGTAGCACCAGCTTTTCTCTAAAGGCACCTCTCTTTGGGATCTGCTAGTGATCAGCTTTCTGTCTCCCCTTTTTGCTTGCTCCCACACCACTTTGCTCTGCATTACAAAGCACAGTTCTCTACCAAGAAAAGGTGTAGAATACTACGGTCATTCAGGACAAAAGACCCATTGCAAATTATGAAAGTTTTTATGATATTACAATACAAAACTGGCCATGTGTTTATATTACAGTTATTGGAAGCATAATTCATAGGGCTTTGCTGCTTGAACTCCCATGCAATAGGAGTTGCGTATGCATCTTCTCCTTTCCTCTAGGATACTCAAGGTGGAAATTAAGTCACTGCCTCTCCCACTCATGACCCACCACTCAAAGGACAGCCTTCAGATACCTTCCTGAAAGGATGAATTCACTCTTGTAGTCATATGAAATACAGTACCATAAATACTTCATTTATCAGGAGATTTTATATGCCTTTTGAGAGTCCCCCATATGGCAAGGTTTCCTTTAGTCTAATTCTTGTTTACCCTAGCATGTTACTTCCAGTGACTTTGTTGCTTATCTCGTCTGTGATATGATTTATGTTAACTCATTTCCTGTAAAAGCATACACTAATAAAATGAAAAAATTGTGAAGGAACGGGCCAGCTTTGAATTGGCATGGGATTTTTCATGAGTAACTAGATTCAAATCCTTTTAAATTACTGTTTCAGTGAACCTTTAAGGCTCTGAAGGGCAATTTTCCCTTTTTCTACAGTTCCCATAAGATCATTTCATTGGTGCTGTTTCAATAAATCCCTGAGGCAATAGATAACCTTGTACTAGAAAGGATCTAGGTCCTTTCTTTAAGGGACACCTGCTGTTCATGCTAAAGAAAGTAGGAACAAGTTTCATATCCATCCCAAATAATCTTCACAAACAGATGCTTAAAGAAAAAAAATCTGATAAATGGCCAGAAACATCACACAACATCAATTTGATAGCATTTTTACCTTTTAATAGTTCCCTGGAACACCTCTGCATGGTCTGGATTGGGCCTGCAAACCACTGGGAATGCACCATGGCTTGTACTTGCAAGAAGCCGAGCCAAGGAGGCAATGTTTTCCTTCAGGTGAAGGACTCTGACGCCAGGCTCCATGACATCCCTGGCAGAGAACAATTCCAGGTTCAACCTGAAAGACACAAAGCAGACAGCCAAAGGAATATTTAGTAAACAGGAAATGAGGCATACTGTACCACGTTAGTGTTTGATGAGTTTATAATGTGTTAGTAAATTACTTCAAGATGGAAATCAATCTGCTTTATTTGAAAATGTAAAAAAATGTAATTACCCAATAAAACTGCTTATCAAGCATTGCCTTTCTTTGTGCGAGATACATGATAAATTCAACCATATGCAGGACATAGTCATCCTAGACAGGATATCATAAGACTCATTTATCAATTTGCATGAGTTTTCACATTAAAAAAAGATTTTTAATCTGAGCCGAAATCCTCTGGAATTCTGGATGATATCAAATAGTTTAGAGTTAAGCACTCCGGAGAAATTCAGGCTTACGCTTATCTTTGCAGTAGTATTTTTTTGCAGTGGTTGCAGCTAGAAACATAGTCCCTACAAAGATAACTTACAAATCATATATGGATTTTCCAGTATTTTCTAACACTTTTCAGGTTCTAGGCAAAGTTTCAGGAAATATGAATATACAAAATTGAAAAACATGTGAACCCACTATTTCTGACAGTAGGGTGAAATGTAAAATAAAGATACTTTCTGCAAAATTCAGAAGTAATTTCTATGGAATTACAGTAGGCCAGATTCTTACAACTGAAGTCAATTAACTGCTCTAGTTTCAAGCTTTTTTTATATTTTCTATTTTGAAAAAAATACATTAATTATTCTGACTATCATCTGGACACACCATAAGCCAGAATCTCCTGTTCAGACACAGGCTGACACAAACCACAGACAGAGACAACTGGAGCATAAATTTGCCCACATCCTGTTTTACCAATGTACCTTTCATCCCTGTGGTAAAAGCAACTCTTTCCATATGCTGTTAATTATTGTCCTCCCTCCCAAGAGACACAAGGTTATTTTTTCAAGCCAGTTACTCTGATGGTTTGTGATGCGACCACCTGCCTAAGAGTAACTGAACTGAGATGACAATGCACTTCATACATGGCACCTACACAGCTGTGAAACAAGTTTCTTCTTCTAAATTGGGATGGATTTAAATGAATTCTGAAAAAGAACAGTCTTCTATGTGTTGAATCATGTCATACTCATCCCCAGTTACATGAAACAGACTGCAGGCAATGAAAATCTGGAACACCATCTTATTACAGATCCATGTTTCAAGAGACCAGAATACCAACTTGTGGAAAAATGAACCTCTCTGAACCGTGTTTTGCTTCTGAGTTAAAATGAGCAGTAGGTTTACCTTGCAAATCAAAATGGCTGAGTGCAGAATTTAGGATCAACTAATGAAAACAAAACCTAAAAATCCCAAAGAGATGGATTTTTTTCATTCTTAATCACACTGAGTGCTACCACTTGATGACTGCAAGTACAAGTGATGGAACTCAGTGGGAACCACAGATGCTGCTCTGGACAAGCTGCTGTCAGAACTGTGCTGCTGTGGCTGCTTGCTTCATAAAACACTCCACCACGGGAATTTTATTTGTCCTAAATGAATAGATTCCAGTTCATCCTCTGCCTCTTTCCCATCTCCATAGGTCAGATAAAAATCTGTATTTGCCTGCCTTAAGCTTTGTCTAGAAATACTATACACTGTATTGCTATTAAAAGTACTGTACCTAGCACAGTGGACACAATGTGAAAACATGATTAATGATAATAGCTACTTCCTCAATTACATGAAATATGTGCAAACCCCAAAGGATTTTTAAATAAGAGCAATGTGAATACTGTTACATTCCATCAGTTTCTAGAGTGTGTTTCTTAGCAGTATGTAAGTTTTCGGTCTTCACAACTTCACAGTTTTGCTCTGTTGCACAGAAAGCAAATGTTCTACATTATTGCAGAAGTCCATGAAACCTCCTTATGTTTTGTCAAATCAGTCAATTATATAAAAGCAAGGGATAGTTCATTATATGGTTCTGTGATCTTGGCTTTGTCTGGGACTGTAAAGTGTCTGTATAGTCTACATCAACTATACACCTCACATTATCATCAGTCAGCTTTTTCAGATGCAAGAACACCCTAAGGACTGGTGCTGATCCACTGCTCATGTTCAGTGACATTTCTTTCAATGAGATTTCTGGCTGTTGCTGTAAAGGATAACCTTGCTTTGGGTGTGGAGGAGACAAGCTGGCAAAAGAATTATTTTATGAAAGACTGTTACAAGGTCAAGGCATCTTCAAATAGAATTGGCTAAAGAAAGCCTTTACCAATATATTGCTTCTCAGAAAAACACTAAACCAAACTGGAATTGTATTTATAGGATCATAAGAATCAAGGATCATTCAAGTCAGAAGGGACCTCAGCAGCTCTCTAGTCCAACCTCCTGCTGAAGGTAGACTCAGCCGTTAGCTCAAACCATGTGCTTAGGCCTTTCGCCAGTTGGAGATGGATGGAGGCTGCACAACCACCCTAGGCAGCCTGTGCCACTACCCCACTGTCCTCATGGTGAAAAGGTATTTCCTCATATCCCGTATGAACATCACTTGTTTCAACTTGTGCCTGTTGTTTCTTGTCCACCATGCACCATTTTGAAGACCATGGCTCCATCTTCTCAACGATCTCAATCAGTTATGGGGTGGGGGGAACACAGATAGGTGCCTCCAAAGCCTCCTTGTCTCCAGGCTGAACATGCCCCAGTCCTGTAGCCTCACAGTGCAAGTGGTCCAGCCCTGACCTTGCCAGTTTGGCAACATCTGCAATTCTGTTGAAAGTACACTCCGTTGTCTCCTCCGTGTCATTTTTGAAAATGTTAAACAGGCCAGGTCTAGGGATAGATCCTGCAGTGCTCCACTTGTCAGGCCTCCAGGCAGTGTATGATCCATTAGCCACGACCCTCTAAGGCCAACCACCCAACTAGTTATTTTACCATCAGGTTGTTCAGCCTCTAAACTGTAGCATCTTATCTTGGATACAAGAACATGATGCAAGACAGTGTCAAAAGCCTTGCTAAAGTCAAGGTAAATGACATCCACTGCTCTCCCCTCATCCACAAACCCACTCATTTCTGCATAGAAGGCAGTCAGGCATGGTTTACCTTTGGTCAATCCATGTTGACTGTTTTCTGATAACCACCTTCTCCTTCATGTGCCCAGAAATCTGTTCCAAGAGGACTCACTTCATGATTTTCCCAGTGACTGAAGTGAGGCTGACTGACCTGTAGTTTTCTAGGCTGAACTTTTGGTCTTTTTTGTGGTCTTTTTTGAACACAGGCAGAATACTTGCCATTCGGCCATCATTGGGGATCTCGCCCAATCTCCACAACCTTTCAAGGATGAAAGACAGCAGCCTTGCAAAGACATCATCCAGCTCTCTCAGCATCCTTAGATACAGCCTATCTGGCCTCACAGACTTCTATCGCCCAAGTTTTCACAAATAATCCCTCACTCAGTCCTTAGCTACTGCTGGTAGCTCTCCTTGAATCCTTGCATTAAATTCAGAGACCTAGGAGTCCTTGTTGGTAGACAGTGAAGGAAACAAGGCATTGAGTGTCTTCCCTATGGCTGCTGTCACTAAGTCATGTGTCCTCCTCCATCTGCTCCCAGAGCACTAAACCTGTTCTGCAGTTGCAGAGCTGAAGGTGAAGAAGGAACTGTTTTCTTACTGCCAGGAGTCACAGGTCCAGCCTTCCCCATCATGGCAGTCTCCATTTGCCACCCACAACCTACCATGGTCTTCTGGCGCCCCTCTGTGTAGCTGGGTGTTCTGGCTGCTGTTAAATGGGTGCTTAACACACCTTTACCAGGATCAGCTTCCCAGCAGCAGCCAAGATCCAAAGATGGCAAAGAAAACTCATGGAAGAGCCAGAAGGAGAGTACAAACAGTGAACAGGAGCCTAAAAACCATCCCAGGCACCTACATGTGCACTAGCCCACCAAAGCCCATGCTAGGCGCCCAGAACATGCTTGCAGCCATCCAGGTAGTAGTGCTGCCTGCAGGGCAGTTAGACAGCAAAGGTACACCACACCCAAGCATCAGCCCCTGTGGGCAGGGTCCCCGCCACTGGCCAGTTCCTTCTCCTGCACAGCTATGAGCCTGCCCAAACGCCTCCCAGGGAGGCTTTGCTTAGCTGGTGAGTGCAACTGCTGCTGCGTGCCACTGCTGCTGCACCTTTGTGTTTATCCAACAAAGCCCTCGGTTTCACAGTGCAGTTTCAAGCAAGGACATTTCATTTATCATTTTGAAAATGTCTTTTTGTATGGAATAACGAGGGGTACTTACATTTGGATTTTATCAAATAGAGCTTTTTTACATGATTAGATTTACCTCAAGGATAGACAAAGAGCTGTAGCCATACTACTAAAATAGATCTAGCATAATTTTTTTCTTTTATAGGACATGTGAGAACATTTTCTCCAAAATGTAATTCACTATAGTAGCATAATGTGTTAAAGTACTAAGGCTATTTCACCAAAGTTATGATATCCAAGTTTCAGGTTCCTTTCAAAAGCACATCCATGAGATGATATAACATGGAACAAAGACAATCTGCCTTATGACCTAAATAAGACACTCATTTGGTAAGAAGCCAATATCCCTGAATGGTAAACTGTCTTGAAATGATTCATGGAAATGTAGTTTGAGCCCTGTTGCTATTAAATCCAATGGAAGTTTTCCCACTGAAATAAATTGTTAAGGATCTAACCATAACAAATCTAATCACATGGAGGTTTCCTTAGACAACATGCAGTACAAGAGAACTTTTCTTTAAATAGGATTTACTCTATATTTTATGCAAGTTTCAAATTATTAAAAGGACTTAAAAGGGAGTGGGAGAGAAGCATAATCCTAACTCAAACACAGTCCAAGGACCAAGGTGCATGAGAACACAGGCAGTGCCGCTTGCTTGGATTTATTCACAGATTTGCCCTTGTCTTTTCTAGCTGTCGCTCCCGTCCTCTTTCTGCACTAAGAATGTTTACCCGTTGACTTGCCACAGACCGTCCTGCTCAGGACAGCCCTAGGTTTTGTTTGGGCTTCTTGTAAACCATTGTTTTATTGCCCTGACTGGCCACAGCATCTTATATAAATAGTTCTCAGGAGATTGTTTTGGGGTTTGCTTAATGTTTGTGGTGATTTTTAGTCTGAGCATAGTCAGGACTCCAAACAATTGAGAGGGCAGCTGGTTAGCTTAGGGGAATATCATCAGGTTGGAGGTCATTAAAATTACTTACCTGTGTTATAAACATCGGCAAGTATTAGAGCTATTTAGTTCTAGTTTCTACTCTTCATGCATTTTCTGACACTAGGGCATTCTTTTTTTGAAATACATTTCATTTGGCCAGAAAGACTGAACAGATTTACTTCATAATTTTCATTCTAGTACAGAACCAGCCATACTGCTATGAAGACCTGTAGCTGCTACTACATCATAAATACAGTTTATTTATATTAGCTTTATTTCACTCTATCTTTTTAAAGAAACCCCATTGTGAATAAACTCACAACATTGCAGAAAATTGCTTACATTTAAATCCTTTTTTCTTAAAAAGCTATAAAAAAAAGATTTCTACATACTTGTCACAGGCCCACAAATTTTCCTTTCAACAAGACATTTGGTAAGAGCTAACTATGAAGAAGCTTATCCAAAAGTTACATGCCAATATTGATCTCACTATATAACAGAATAGTATATATGTACTACAGAAATGTTAATCATGTGCAGATGACTGACTTCAGTAGTTTTGCAAGTGAATTCTGTGAAAAAAAAATGCTTCTTTAAGTATGTTCACAGAATACCACTGAGATCGATAATGGGAAACAAAAAGCTCTATAAAACCTCCTCACACTGGAAAAAGACACCACTTAAACTAAATTAATTTTAAAATTGATTTGCTCCACTCAGTGCTAACCCCTGAAATAGACACATTTAAACTGGTTTAAAGTTATATTAAACCAATAAAATCATTGCGTGCATTGATGTAAGTGCATGCATGCTAATGACGTGCTTTTGCTTAATTAGATCTATTTAAAATCAATTTTCAGTGGAATCTTGCATGGCAGACAAGGCCTACGACTCCTTGCTGTCTCCATTTTAGTTCAACGCTAAACTGAGTGAGAAATTCTTCTAGTTATATCAGGAGCCAAAAGTTTGGCAGAGTTCAGTCTCCATTCAGTGTATCTACAAATATTTACATTGACTGTAAGATGACAAGCTTCCCAGCATCCCCTGGTCCTGGCTCCTGCAATATCCTTAAGTGAGGGGACATTTAGCTATTCAGTCTAAAGGCCTTTTGATAGTACAGCACTTACTGTGAAATGTGTTGTTTGGGTTAGCTGAATGTCTCTGTCACTTATTTCCCAGAGAGGATTTGAAAGTTATATATGTTTAGCAACTACTGCATGCTAAAGACAAATGGATTTCCACAAGGTCTCACGATCTGCTGGGAAACTGTCTCTCTCTAATGCTTGAAAAACTGCAGAACAAAAAAGAAACAAAGGAAACAGATAAGAAAGCCTTTGTGTTTTGGAAAAGAGATGCATTGGGGAGGGGGGGAGAATGTTGAAAGTTTGGGGGTTTTCTGCCAAGAGTTTGCTTTTCTGTTCCTTTATCCATTATGAGGTTTTTCCCACCAGCACTGTCAGTATGAAATACTACTAAGTTAGAAAAATAGCAGCTCCTACCCACTTCGCATAGATGTAGCTGTTTATACAAGGGCATCTAGCTTTAAAAAAATGAACTATGTTGTGCATGAGACCTTGGGATAAGCGAGTAAAGGATCATGCTGGAATTACTCAAACAGCAGCTTAAAAACTACAGCCTCAACGCACCACATGCAAAACCATAGGTAAAAATGTAAAGGTCATAGTTCTTGACTTAGTTTTCACAGTGCAAGCCCAAAAACAAATTTACAGGTTGTAACTAGCAGCCTACTTTAACCATGTCATCATTAAGGGGAGTACAGGCATCTAAATATTCAGAGCTATTGACAGTACCTGCTCACTACTTCCACCCAACTCTGAGGGCATTTAAACTCACTTGGTGTCTCCATTCAGAACTTTGCATTTCCCCACGTGATTAGTAGTATGTGTGGAAATGCCTCAGTCCAAACAAGCTGCTGTCTGGCATGCACCTGCTCTCAGCCCTTACTCGTATATCGACAGCACTGCAAGTCCAACACAAGGCACTGCGCCATGGCCATTGAAGAGTGGCATCCAACAGACGTGACCTCGCCTCAGCCATGGGGGATCCATATCCTCACCTGGGATCTCCAAGACACAGCGGATGCTGCAGCACCCAGGCTCTCAGGGGGCCGGGAGCAAAAACCCTCCTGCCAAGGCTGCTCAGCTGAATGCCCAGGAAAGGAGGACCCCTGCAAGCAACGCCTAGCCAGCCCTAGAGAGAACACATATGAATGTGTATAAACATACACGGAGAGAAAGATCCAAAGACAGATGAGCTATCTTGATGTCTAATGGGTTAACCCTGCTGGACATACTACTTGCTATTATTGCATTCAGAATAGGAATGATTCAGCTACCCTTGTATTTTCCAAATTATTATCTGAGCCTGTAGGAATCTTTAAAAAAAAAAAAAATTAAAAAAAAAAAAGTGTTAAGCTTGTGTTAAATCCATCTGCCCTGGCATTATAACCAACAAGAGGCAAAGAAAGTAATTTCTCAAAATGGCACTAGTACAAGCTATTTAAATTCAAAGAAACATTTCAAACAAACTTCCATAGGAATAAAGTGAGAAAAGCAAGTAAATTAAGCACTAAAATAAATACCTTGTGATCTTGCTTATAACCAAACAAACATGGAAATGCATGTTGTCTGGATAGATCATTGCAGAGCAATTTCCAAGGGAAATTCTTAAAATACTAAGCTGGCTCTTGCAGTTTGAATGCAATGACATGATGAGTTTCTTGCAAACGTATGCCAAAAAAACTAATCCAAACTGGAAAGAAGAGAGGAAAGCTCCTATGAGACGGTTTTTATAAAAGCTTCATTCAGGGCCTCCACCCTCATGTACTGTACCAGCCACCTTAGCTTTTCCACTCTGTCTGGTCCAAGAAAGCACCGACTGGTATATTAAAAATGCTGGCTTTAAAATGTTTGGGAATGGACAGTGACAGCAATATATGTTTTAATAATCAGGCACAGATTATCAGATGACCATTTAGTCAAAATGAGGCACAGAAATTTAGGTCTAACAGACTACAAAATGAATAAACTAAAGTAATACAGATGAGAAAAAAAATGAAAAAGATTTCAAACTGCTCAGTACCTCCAAGAATCAGGCACTTTCTAGTGGTAAAGTTGGAAAAGTGTAGTCAGGTTATTAAAACGTAGCGTTGGGTATCTGGAGATACAGATTATACCCTGTTCCCAGCCCAGTAAATAGAAGGTTTTGACACTTATAACCAGGGTTTCAAGCAAAAGCACTTCTCCTTCCAGCTGTACAATCAACTTCCTTGGGAAAGGCATTTAACCCCTCAAACTTCAGCATTCCCATTTCTAAAACAAATCTAGCTCACTTCTTACACCACAAGCACATTGGGAACCATAATTAATTTTTCATAAAAATACTGTAAGCTACCACTTTCTACCTACATTCATCATTTAAAAAAATATTTCTTTAACTAATCCCCCTGCTCTCTAAGTACCATTCATGTGCAGCACATGTTTTTTCCTCAGTTATGACTTATGGCAAGGACCCACCACTATATGTGGAGAATATGCGTGTACTTACATCCCACTTAAAAATAAGATCATGAATGCTGGTATTATTTATCTGCTCTTTCCAGAAAATGAGTGGTGATCTCTCTGCACCTGACAGTGCATTTATAATGAAACACGGTCAGTATATGCACCCGAAATTCTGGGAGCGGATTTTGTGTGTCTGACTTGCTTTCTCATTCCTTCCTTACCCCCAACACCAGGACTCAGCTTCCTCAGGCTTTTTCCATCTGCTGTCGCTTTCATCTCTCACTCACCTACTGTCACAACTCCACGTATTGAATGGCAGCAGCTAATAAAACTATGCTCGTGGCTTTATGGCTTTTCATAAAACTCCATTCTGTGCCTTTTTTTTTTGCCTTAATTCTGCTGTGGCTCTGTGTACATTCGGTGTACTGAAGAACAAGCCTTCCTTGTCATTGTGTGAAATAGCATTTAACGGCTTCGCAAAACTGATTTTATTTCTCAAAAGGGTATTTCATTTCGCAAACATGCTGAAATTCATTGAAGTATTTCGTGCCATCTGTTTCCTCTTTGTAAATAAATAACTCTTTCCATCATGGCAACCACTATGACAAGCTACTAATATTTATGAGGATGTAGCAACACTCACAGGAACAGAAAAACAACATATATGTGAACAGCAAAGCGAATCCATTTCAGCTTAAGGTGAACTTGCAAGCAGGCCCTAGAGCCAGAATGAAGACGATATCCTTACATGTAACTCGGGAACACTGAGGTATAACTCTTACATAAATGGATGTCTGTATTCCCATAGCCAGCAAAGATCCCCAGGGGATTTCAGCCTGCTTCGAGTCAGACCCACCATTTCTTGAATGAGTTCAAACAGTTGTTCAATGACATCTTCATGAGATCTGCTCTCTGCCGGCACAGCTGGCTTTCCGGTGAGGTTGGCTGGCTTTAAGTGGAAACTGTCAGTATCTGCCAAATGGTGGCCAGACACCAGAGCAGACTTAACCAATTAGTGGAATACCCCATCCGATGGCTGGATACGATTTCTCTGTGTGTGTATGTGCACACTCCACCTGCGTGCTACCACATCTGAAGGCTGCAGCGGTACCCGTACAGGCAGCCTGTCCTCCTAGGTGAGCCAAAAAGGAGTCAGTCTCCTCCTTGCTGGGCCAGCAGAAGCCGTTTCAAGTTTCCCACAGCTGAAAGTCACTGTGTGCATGTTTTACGTAAGGGTCTGTAGGAGCTGGAGCAGCTCGCTCGCTGCCCACCAGTGAGCTGTGAAACACAGGTGATTGGTTCCAGATGCTGCTTCAGTGCCTTTCCTTCTACAGAAAGTGTGCAGAAGTCACTTCTTTCGGTTTCATGGGACTCCCCAGAAATGGAAAACATACCAAAAGTCAGTGTGGATTTGTTATGCCTCCCTCAACGTCAGGCAGGCCGCAGCGGCAACTAAGACATCTGTGGAAAGATTTCTGCATGAGCCAAAGGGATCTGTGTTACACCCGCTATGGACCTACAGCTGATTCATGATGGACCTTACAGGAAGAACCAGCACCTCGTATTAGGTTCCCGTCCGTTGTCACAGCATGCCCAATACTTGCAGAAGGTTTGCCAATCCCATGACAGCCCCATTCATACTTTAATAGGGACCTTGCTTTAGACAGGTAAGAGAAGTGCCTTGTGACAGAAACCAGAGGAACAGAATAACTGCCTCAAAACTCACTATATGTGATCTGCCTGTTCATGCCAACAAACTTTCTCCTTAAGTTTTTGACCAACTGCACCAAACTAGTCATTCAAACTTATAAGAAGTTTGTTTCTCTCAAAAATCTTGCCACAGAAAAGCCATTTTCCTCACTGCTTCTGAATTATAATAAAAGCAGATCATGTGGCTGCATCTATCTGATAATTTACAGTGAATGTTCACTTGTAAATTCTAAGTGTTTTCTTCTTAGCACACTGTGGCCATAATCAGTATATAATGTTGGCAGAACTTGTGATTTACATTTTGCATATTTGGGGGCAGGGAGGAATCCAGCTTTAGTTGTTCATGAAAAAAATGGGGTGATAGAGAAGCTGAGCCTGCAGTTTTCAGACATACCAGAAAATGTAATTTCTTAGAGCCTGAAAACATTCCAGTGTAAAACACTTTGGGCTCATGGAAAGGTAATTGTGCAAATATACAGGCCCTGTGTAAACATTAAAGTATTTACAAAGTCCTCCAAGGATTTCAGTCTTTGTCTTCATAATCCTTGTCATCATGTTTTTCTGTATTCGTGCTTCTATTGTTTATACTTGGTTATAAGGACTGGAGTAACTACCAATACGCTTCCAAGTGCAGTAGGTTAGCAGTGAGCTATTACTCAGCCTCCAGCCCTTTTCTATCAAAGGAGGCTGCTGCTGGCCAGGTCTCTGTGAGCCCTCCTCTCAGCCAGCTCCACACTTGCTCCTCATCCACTGCTCTGTGTAAGCCTGCAACTCCTAACCTTGAGGGTACAGCGCCAGCTCTCATCCTGGACATTTTAGGAAAGGGAACAGCTAAGGGTGGGAAGGTTTATTTTAGGTTGGAGGAAGGGTCATATCTGCTGGTATTTATTGTAGCATGGGAAGAGTAATTTGTTTTATTTGTTCAAGCTCCACTCTAAAAATAAACAGTAATGCAACCAGAATCTTGGGCATCTTTATATGGTTTTACCAACCTAAATAAAGTCATTTTGATTCATGTAGTACCTTTAGGTAGTAGCTTCATTAAATAGTCAAAATTAGAGCAGGGCAAAAATCATCTTCTAGAGTTCACAAGAAATTTTGCCTTTACGTAGAGCCTTTCATTTAAGAACTTGACAATACTTGGCAAAGACAACAGACGCTGAAAGCCACACAAGGTATATAGGCGCTATTTTCTCTTCTGTAACTGTGAAGATTGAAAAACAAATTGGTTTGGCCAAAACAACATAAGGAAATGGGGCAGACCCGAAAACAGAAACAGTCACTCCTCCTTGGTCTTCTGCTTCCCTCAATATAGCCACCTTCTTCCTGACTCACATGAATATTCATGCTAATACAATTACACTGTTTGCATGTGACTGTTTTCCTAAAGATATTATTCAGATCTGGACACTGAAATCACTTCACTCTAAATTTGAACATTTGGGTGAAATTGAACAGTAAAAAATTCTGAGAAAACAATGTCTCTGGTCACTGAAGATTAAGACTGCAAAAGCCCATTAGGTCATTTCTGTAGATCACTCCATGTCACTGAGTCTTGTTTTTCCCCCAAATCCTATAGAGATAATCAGATCTCCTGAAAACGAAAGAGCTAAGAGGCCTTGCTTATCACCACCTGTCATAGAGGAAACAAGTGCATCAATAACATAAGCATTGGGGTTAATATACAGGAGTAACTGCCCAGCTGGAAGTTCACCTTCCATTCATGTTCAGATTAAGACAGCCTTCTTCACAGATATTCATGTACACCAAGTCTTCACCGGGTTTTGGGGTTTTTTTTAGGAGCAGTTCTGGATAATTTGGAGCCTGTGCTTGAGACTGTGCTTCAGTCTGAAGGTTTGAGCACAGTGAAGCAAGCTAGTATCAACCTCTTGCCAGGTTAAAAAGATTGCAAAGGGAGACAGGCTGGACTTACCCACAGAGATCTGTGGGAGCTGTTGCAGGGGCATGAGGGAACAATAAGTCCTTTCATCCATCCCACATGAGTACCACCAACCCTACACTGCAAACAAGGCAAGGCCATGCTGCTGTTCTTTGGCACACAAAGTGACATCTGGCTCTGCCATAGTATTTTTGTCAGGGGGTCAATACCACCGTTTATGGCTCAACAGTTGCTTCTCAGGTAATGGGATCACACTAAACTCAAAACCCAGCACAGGAAAATAGGCCAAAAAAGGGACTAAAAATGGTTCTTTGCCATATTTACTTAAGCCTGACACAGAGGCAACTTAAAGCCCAAATGTAATTTTAATAAATCTCACCCACATCTCAACACCTTTCCTCCACCTTTTCTGTAGCAGCCAGGAGATTCCCCAGACAAAGCATGGCCTTGTTACAGCAGCTCCCTTTTTCCTTTGTGCAGCCAGAACAGATCCAGCTTCCACCGCAAACACTCTACAAAAGATGGGCTGGATGCCCTCTGATGTGAAGACATCGCCAAGTCTACCCCCTAATGATGCCTCTCAGGATGAAAGCACCAAGCAGCTATGAAACACACTGGCTTCTCAAAGAGGCGAGACAGGATGCACTGCGTGCATCTCGGTGAGTTGTCTTTGAATGAACACTTGTGTCAGCCAGATGGGTAAGGAATCTTTTAGCGTAGTGGTTGCTAGACTAGGCCCAAACCAAGAACAACCCCTCCCCCTGCAAAGTCTGGTGATTTTCAAAATCCAAAGCCTCATCTACAAAGTTCACTAATTACCCCAAATTTTATCACAGGCCAGACCATGACCTTGGATCCCAAATAACCCTCAAACTTGGGTTGGCTCAAATTCTGGATCTAATGTCTGCTGTGTGGGCTAAAGCAAAACTAGAAGGGAGAAGAAAAAAAAAAAATTCAGCCTTGCTCCATGGATCTTTAATATAGGGCCACCTCTGATACACTTTAAAAAAATATAATGAGACCACTATAATATATATTCCAGCCAAAATTCTTGGCTCCTAAAACCAGCTTTATATGGTATGCAATACAGAAACACCCAGGAGACACTATAAGAACTTTGACAAGGCTAATATTAAGCTAGAACAAAACAGAACTACTGGCACCAGCTCCACTCAGCTCATAAGTAAACTTGTCCCATTAAAAAGTAGCCTCTAAGATATTTTCTCTCTGAAGTGTATAGTAGCTTATAAAAAGCAGGAAGGGTTGCCAAGTCATAGATGTGTTCAAGTACTCCTTACCCTCATTAAAGAACATTCCCTGGCAGCCAGCAGCTTTGAGTGTTCCAGTGAACCAGATTTTATAAGGGGGGTGTTTACAGTGGTGTGCGATGTAGCTAGAAATCACGGTGCACCATAGCAGCCCTGTACTAGATACAGCTGTGTTTGGAGCCTTATCACCCAGGGCACAGAATACAAGTGGGGTGATCAGTGAGGTTCCAAAAAAATAATGAGTATTAAGAAAACAAATCTCAAGCCTCTCTGCTCCATAGGAAGAAAAGCATCCAGAGATGCCAGTGCCTAAATATCAATCAGGTAGTGAAATACCACTGAGGATCTAGGTCTCACTTCCACCAGTTTCATATATAACAGTATTTACAGAGATGTCTTCATAGCGAGCATGTACATAATTTAGCTTCTTAACGTACCCACTTATTTCCACAGCAGTTAGGAGTTAAATTCTGTTGTGGATCTGGGCCTTAATGCTACCCCCCCAGCTTGTTCATGTAAAGGCTATCTTCTCTTCTCAGTTCAGCGTCTAACACATCTTCTGCTTAGGGATGTTATCCAGCCCCATAAGAGGAATCAACAAATGATCAAATACAGAAGGTCTGTTTATCCTTAACACCAATGGGGAACTGGGAAATAGAAGATCCACACTTTCTCTCTAATAGTAGGAGTGCTGAGGACCTAAAAACATGCACTCTCTCAAGTGCCTCATTTTTCCTCCCTGCTACCAACCAGGCACTGTCTTCCAAAGATTTTTCACTTTCAGTTGAAGAAGCATCCCTATTTACGTGGCATTTCCATGGCATTTAAGCAAGCTGTTAGTTATCCAAATCTTTCACTCTGCATACACAAATACAATTTATCACCTGTTTATAAACACATGCTAGCTACCAGTTCCTACACAGCTGACCCCTGTCCCTGTTATGATTTGGGGAATCCAGCAATGCACAGTTTATACATTTTGTGATCTTACAGAGTAATTAATATTGAACAAAGAGGATGTAGAACCTGCCACACACGTAACTGTGTCACCTACAGTTTCCCAGAGCAGCAGTAGCATGATTAAAAAACCCTCAGGCAAGCTGACACAACGAGAGAAAGAGGTTAGTCTGTGCAAAATGACATCTGGCTGTAGGCATTTGAAGATAAAAATACTCCCACAGTGTAGCAAATAAGTGGAACTTAAAAACAGCAGAGCCTCACATACTCTGGGTGGTCACTCTGAGATAAAAGAAAGACTAAAGAAGCAGATAGGCAGGCTCCCACGACATCTTGTTAGCTGCAGGACCAGTGAGAGAGAAAACAAATGAGAAATCTTGGTCTGCAGGGAAAATACATGGAAAGAAAAGTCATGGCCAGGCACCTTTCTGTAGAATTTTGACTCAAGTTTCAAGGATGCTCAGAAGTGATGAGGAAACAGAGATAAAGAAACATGTAATTTTTGTTTAACTGTCTTGTCTTAATCGGTATATTTCTCATGCTAGGTAAAGTAATAGGATCTTGGTTTTGGAATTCTTACAAAGGCTGCATGTTAAGCTTTATAATTCATTTCAATTATGACATTTTTTACTTTAAGAGGCAGATTATAAATCCAGAGTTCCCTTGAATCAATATTCACGGTTTGGGATGCCTAAGCTATAAGAAAGATCTAGGGATCAGTCCAAATCCTGGAGGTCTAAGGTGGCTGAATAGTGAAGCTTCATTTGTTTGAGGCAATAACAAGGTATCAGAGCATCGAAGAAGTATGCTGGAGAGACCAAGAAATAGGCCAGCGCCATGGAATCATAGAATGCATTGGAAGAAACCTTTGACAATCATCTAGTTTCAACCCTCCTGCCACGGGCAAGGACATCTTTCACTAGATCAGGTTGCTCAAAGCCGCATCCAACCTGACCTTGAATGCTTCCAGGGATGGGGCATCCACAACTTCTCAGGGCAACCTGTTTCAGTGTCTCACCACCCTCATGATAATAAATGTCCTCCTTAAGTCCAATTTAAACCTACCCTTTCAGTTTAAAACTGTTGCCCCTTGTCCTATCACTACAAGCCCTGGTAAAAAGTCTCTCCCCATCTTTCCTATAGGCCAAAAAGTCTCTCCATCTTTCCTCTAAGTCTCCTTTAAGTAGTGAAAAGCTGCAATAAGGACTCCTCAGAACCTTCTCTTCTCCAGGCTGAACAAGCCCAACTCTCTCAGCCTTTCTTCACAGGAGAGGTATACCAGCCCTCTGATCATTTTTGTGGCCCTCCACTGGATCCACTCTAAAAGGTCGATGTCTTTCTTGTACTGAGGACGCCAGAGCTGGATCCAGTACTCCAGGTGGGGTCTCATGAGAGCAGAGTGAAGGGAGAGAATGACCTTCCTTAACCTGCTGGCCATACTTCTTTTCATGCAGCCCAGGATACAATTGGCTTTGTGGGCTGTAATTACACGTTGCCAGGACATATCTAGCTTTTCATCTACCAATATCCCCAAGTCTGCAGGGCTGCTCTCTATCCATTTGTTAGTGTGTCTGATACTGGTGATTGCTCCAATGCAGGTGCATTCTTCATGAGGTTCACAATGGCCCAACTCCTCAAGCCTGTTGAGGCCCCTCTGGACGGCATCCTTTCCCTCAAGCATATCAACTGCACTAGTCAACTTTGTGTCATCGGCAAACTTGCTGAGGGTACAATGACACTGTCTGTATCATTAGTAAAGATAGTGAGCAGTACCGGTCCCCATATGGGCTCCTGAAAGACACCACTTGTTACTGATCTCCATTTGGACATTGAGCCTTTGACTGCAAATCTTTGGATGCAGCCACCCAGCTAATTCCTTATCCATTGAATATTCCATCCATCAAACCCATATCTCTCCAATTTAGCTAAAAGGATGTTGTATGGGACTGTATCAAAGGCCTTACAGAAGTCCAAGTAGATGACATCCATAGCTCTTCCCTTGTCCACTGATGTAGTCACTCTATTGTAGAAGGCCACTAGATCAGTCAGGAATGATTTGCCCTTTGTGAAGCCATATTGGCTGTCTCGAATTACCTCCCTGTCTTCCAAATAACTCAACATAGCTTCCAGCAGGATCTGTTCCATGATCTTACCAGGCACAAAGGTGAGGCTGACTGGTTGGTAGTTCCCAGGGTCCTCCTTTTTATCCTTTTTAAAAATCGGTGTGATGTTTCACTTTTTCCAGTCACTGAG
>VZTL01047294.1:5386-16951 GCA_013400535.1 Scopus umbretta
TTTTTTTTTTTTAAGGATACTTTGCTTATAACTTTTAAAATGTAAGACACATGTAAAATACATGGCAAGTGGCACCAGAAGTCCTTGAGGAACATATATTAAATTGGACTTATTGTGCTAGAGTGGTTTTATGCTTGTTTAGCTTTGTACAAGCTGCAGCTACTAAGTGTTCCTTTGCAATGAACTTCAAGTGTCTCCAAGGTCAAGAACAATCTTGCTTTTAAATGCAAGAAAAGAGACTGACATTTCATTGGTTGTAACTTCACAATTTATTTATTTAGTTTTACTTTTTTATAAAATGTGTTGACACAATATATTTGTACTGAGCACTTATAGTTTGAAATCACCACTAAGTTTTCCTGTCCTTGACCTGTTTTTAGCAGTGGTATACGGTATTCCTTATAATTTTTTTTTTTCCACATAAAAAGACAACTGTGTTATGCTATATGAAGATGAAGGTACGGAAGTGGGAATGCTTTAATTTTTTATCTGCCTGTTTTCATGCAGTGACAAGCACAATTTCTGATGAATAGGGGAAAGATCTGACAGTGACCTGTTGCAGTCTAAATCTTCAACTCATACAATATTACGAGTCATGTACTACGAAAATAACAAAGGGCATCATCTATACACAGTAGTTAAATTGTGTTGAAATTAATAAGTTGTCATGTAAAATGAAATAATTTCATTAGAGGATAGACACCTTAATATTGGCTTTGGCTTAATAGCTAGGCTGATCATGAACATGAGCAGCCCAGACTCATGCTTGCCTGAACAGAAAGAATTTTTTTTTTCCATGTCTTGGAGGTGAACAGTCAAAGAATAAGATGCAATAGTTGCAATTGTTGCATGTTTTAGCAAAGGAAACTGAGATCAGACATAAGAAAAAATACTTCTTATCTGAGAGAGTGGTTAAGCACTTGCCCAGAGAGGCTGCAGAATCTCCATCCCTAGAAGTTTTCAAAACTTGACTGGCTGAAGTCCTGAACAACCTTAAAGCTTAGTCCTACTAAGCAGAAGCTTGGACTAGATGACCTTAAGGGGTCCCTAGCAGCCTAAGCTATTCTATGACCCTCGCTCTAATATTCAGAGCCCTTACACAGACTGTGGGAAATCCAAATTCAAATTTGTGCTCTGCCCAAGGTAAAGGAGAGATCTGAATGAGGGGTTCCCATATCCCACTGAATGCCAACTCCACAATGTGCTTAAAGTCAATTTCTTTGTTTCTTGACCTCTATATTACCAAAGTTGTTATCAGTTGAACAGCTGGAACAGAAAGGTTGTTGGAGGCATCCCTTAATGAGCCTCTTTCTGCATTTAATTCCCAATTAGCTGAATCTACTTTTCAGTCAATTTTTTTCTGCAGATTCCTTCTTGATTTACTTAATTTTCTTGCACTACTGATCAAGTCAGAGCACCTAAGATGATGCAACAAATGCCACCCTGGGTCCAACCCCAGCTGACACCCAGTAGACCCATGAACTTCCTTGGGAGCGTCTAGTGATCCATGTTTGGTACATCAGGTTCATGTTTCTCAGAAGGCATTTATATTTGTTACAATACATGCCCACACACCTTTTATCTGTTTGTTTTCACTTGCAGCTTTGCCTCAAGGGATCTAAAAAAACCTTAAGACACTTTATTAATTTTCCATCTGTTGTCCTGGTGAGTTTGTTCCACCATTACTTGGAAAGGATGAGAACTGGTGTTGATTTGTACAATCAGAAACAATTACTTCATTCTGTGTGATGTGCCTGGCTGTGATATTAAGGGCAGCATGATGCCTTTTATTTTCTAGCATTGAGGTTGCTTGAAGAATCAGAGGCAGCGTTCCAACTTGCTTTTTGTTAACATGTAAGACAACTACAGTCACTTTCACTCTAAAGTAAGTGGGTGCAAAGTAGGTAGAGGCGAATGCATCTTTCCAGATGGTGTAAACAGGCAGAATAATTGTCTTTACCTGGACGCCTAGATGTCTGGACCCAGCCCTGCTCTATTCTGGAAGTAAGAGCCCCACTTCATATACCCCACTTTTCGCCAGGGCTCATTAGCACAGGCACAGGTCACTCAAATGCTTTCTCACAGCTTCAGGGCCAGAGCTGACTGGAGCTAACCAGCTCCACCAGTACATAGCACATCTGTACGTCTGTCTGTGAGCAGCCACGTCACCACTTTCCCTCACTGCGCAGGTACATGGAGTGCTAAAGCACAGGCAACAGGCTGCTCTCCCCAAAGAGGTACGGGTGTCTGTCTTCCCAGAGGTGAGAGAGATGAAGCTCTCAGTAACCAACTCTTTCTCGATTTGCCTTTAGAGTGAATCATTCCGTACCAACAGGTTACACCAGACACAGTCTAGATGATTGCAGTGATCAGGCACTTCTATCCATGTATTGTATCAGTGCTACCCTTCTTAGTATGGATACTAGTATTATTTGGAGAATTACAAGGACCTGAGAGACAATGTCAATCTAATCCAAAAATGCAGAAATAAGACATCAAATATCATTTATCATTCCTCTGCCTTGTGAGACTTCCCTGTCCTCAAGCTGTTGACTGAAGAGTCAGCAGGTAGGGAGAGGAAAGAGACTGCCTGCTTTTCCTTAAGCTGATTTATGTCCGTTCACTGCAGACAAGACAGTATATGTATTGGATGTGTTCTTTAATTAGACTGTTGTAAAGTACACAATTACAGCTAATAAGTGAACTTTTATGTCTGAATACATAAACAATTTCAGGATTGCCGGTGAAATTTCATAAGGGAGTAAGTTTCCAAAATCTATATTTGTGCGTTTGTTTTTTCACAGTCAAGAATGCTTTCAAAGCTATGTGCTTTATATAAATTTGCTTATAACAAAGAGCTGGACAATACAGGTTACAAAATACTTTATATTAGCTGATTATTGTGCTTTATTTTTAGTGTTAGGCTTTAAAAAAATCATTAATAATTTTAAAAAACCCAATAAAAACAAAGCAACATTTTCTCAGTCTTTCATAAATAAAATGATTTAGGCATTTTCTTTCAGTATGTGGCCACTGAATTACATGTTATGCTAGGGGTAACACTGAAATTATAAGAACAATTTACTCATACTATATGCAACCATGTAGTTGACTTGCTTTCAACAAGCAAGTAAAAATATTTCCTATGTCTGTTTGTGATCTGTTAGCAAACAGTATGTATCCTTGTTATGTGGATTCAAGTGGCTTTGTGTTTCCTATTAGTCTTTGAACTCATGCTTCATCTTCAGCTGTTGTCTAGATATTGTAGCCAAAATAGATGTTTTGCACATAAGAAAGATGATGAAAAAATATTTGTCATAAGCTAAGAAGAAATTTGACTTGTTCTACACAAAGCAACTAGGTAAATGAGCTTTTCTTTTGACCGTTATTTCTTATCAATTTTCTTCCTTTTCTTTTTTCCTTCTAAATCATTGTATGAAAGCCAGTGCAGAAAATGACAGCAAAGCTAAAGACAGCAGCAGATTTTGTAGATAGACCTTGTACAGGTAGGAAGTAAGAAATACAATTCAGGAAGACTTCTGGCTTTCTGTCTGACATGCAGAACTAAGGTTTGTTGTATCTACAGCCGTAACACAGTGCTATTGCAGAGGCATGCAAGCCTACCTCTGCCCTACAGGATGCAATGAAGCCTGCAGTGCTCTACTCCTGGGGCATCAAGGTTTTTTACCTGAATGCAGTACTTCATGTATTTGACTACGTGACTTAATAAGAGAGGCCAGTACAAAAGCTAACACTGAACTTCTAAGCTGTGTAATCCACACTGAATATAGTCAGTATTTCATTAATCAGAGACTGAGGTATCCAAAGAACAGGAAAACCACATAATACAAGAACATGAAATGCAAAGATCATGGTGTGGCACTGCTCAAAGGCAGCTTGGGTTCATTTTGCTTCAGCATTTTGTGATCTCCCTTGGCACAGGCAGGGACTGCTCGCATGCATCCACTCAAAAGTTTTTTTTTGTGCCCAGTGCTTCAAATTCTGGGGAACTGCTTAGATTTGCTAGTAGGTATGAGAACTGAGTTGGCTCCTGTCCTTTGTGCACAACTGCCTTGGACTAAGAGCACAGTCAAGTACAGTGCAGAGGCCTCTGAGTGGGGACTAATAAATCCAACAGCACCCAATCTGTGTACCACCACTTGTGTCTCTGCATCATATTTTTTGATACTTTCATTTCATGGAACTTGAAATAACAAATTTGCAGTGAATATGACTAACTTGGGCCTTTGGGTCTGATTTGCTAAGGTTCTGCACACTGCAGAAGTGATTAATCTTTTTCTATATGTGAGGTGGCCTGGAAATGGTGGAGTACATTTGTTGCACCACACCTACCCTAAGAAGCTCAGCCATTCTGAACTGGCTCTGCACTGAGCCAGCTCTGAGTCTTCCTATCCAGGGCATGATTAATCCACCTCGATTTGATTATAAATGGTTAATCCCCTTGGATAAACCACAGATGATGGGGACTGACTAAGCCCCTACCGCATAAGGAATATCATTATTCATTGACTCTAATAGCAGCTCATGTGATCTAAAATAGAATAGTCTGTTTTACTAGAAAAATAAACAACTCAAAAAAAAAAAAATGGAATTGGGTTTTTATCTCAACCGAGGATTACATTTGGAAGGATTTTAAAAACTGGATTTTAAAAGATTAATTTAAAATAATCTCTACAGTTTGATGGGATTTTAAATTGTATTAATTTATTTTAAAATGTATTAAAACTCCTTTTAAAAAGTAATTTTCTTTCTTTCCATGTTGCATAAAAACTTACCTTCCAATTTGTATCATAACATTGGCCTAATGTTAGTTGATAGGCATTTAAATTTCACTTTAATTAATATTGATTCATAATATTGTAAGTGACATTAACTTCATTCCTATACCTAAATATCCATGAATTATAAGAAAAAACCCCAAATACCAGATTCTGACCTGAATCTTGGTGTTTTCTGTCTGACAGAATTAGAAATCCATCCTCCAAATACTGTTCTTATATCACTATTTACACAGACAGAATTCAACAAGAAATCCTTTAAAATAAGTAAAACATAGGGGGAAAGGACATTTCTATTGCTTTAGTATTCCTGTTGTTACCTGAGGAAAACTAGTTAAAATGTTTTGAACAAAGGTGTACTTATGGTGTTATTTGGTGATTACCCTCCCTGTGAGGTTAGAAATGTTCACAAAATGCACTTAAAGATGATGGAAGATGGAGTAAAATGTAGGAAAGAATGTGCTGCGGGTCCTTTAAAGTCAGATTTCTTGAAATATTGCTTCCAAATGTGTTAAATGAGTGCTCCTTGCACTCATGAAAGTGTTCTTTCTGATTCCTGTTAGGTCTATATATTGAATTTTTTCCCCTCTGATTTCATAATGAAATGAGAGATATCGATCATGAACAGATATAAAGCTTGTAGGCAGGTGGAATTTAGGTCTGGGATGGATGACAGTATGGCAAGAGGTGATTGTTGTGTGGATAGAACAAAGGTCGCATTAATTCTGTGTCCTCTGTACGGTAAGGGGGTCACCCCCGTTCCAAGTTGCTTGTTTATCTTTTTCTTTCTTTCTTTTATGCTTAGAATCATAGAATCATTAAGGTTGGAAAAGACCTCAGAGATCATCTAGTCCTACCATCAACCCAACACCACGTCTGTGTGGCACAAAGTGCCACATCTACATGTTTTTTGAATACCTCCAGGGATGGGGACTTCACCACCTCCCNCACTTGATAATTCTTGATATTAAGAAGAACGAATATCCCTTTCTGGGTAGGATCAGAAATACAGTTGGGAAGCAAGCTATTAGACAGGAAATTAAATGTAATTTTTCTGGATTAACTCATCCATGGTGAGAAGAGTCAGAAAATGGTTTTCTTCATACAGATTTTTGGTCATAAAATAAAGGAGTATGTAGTTAATTCTTTAAGAAAACACACTTGGGTGATCCAGAGCATCCGGCCTGGCAGAATAATGAGATATCATATTTTATTCCCCTTTTGTACTTTAAGCTGAGAAGAGTAACAATACTATACCAAAGTAAGTTCTGAATCAGTCCAGATAATGTAATGGGAGTCTGAGCCTGCCAATTTTCCTTTTTTTTTTTTTTTTACTGAAGAGCAAGAGAATTGCTCTGTCTTGATGTTTACCATAACTTAAAGTTCAGCTAGATTGCTAGCTAGTTTAGATTCCACTCATGTAGGCAGAAAACAGTCTATCCAATTTCAAGCTATTTCTAATACACTCTCCAGTCTCATGTATTTGTTATACAAATATATGATTTTTCTAATGCCACCTCTGTAAGCAGACATCTCCATGCTATTAATACGATTTTCTACTCACCAGCAGTTTTACTCCCATACAGACCCATTGGTTTTAGTGAGCTATTTCAATATTTATGTAAACATTATAATAAAATGAGAATGGCGCCTAAGGTTTTTTCCCTGTTATAAAAGTACATGAGAAACATGATGAACCCAAAACCCATTCACTGCAAAGCAACTCCTTATTTTCTTTCCATCACACGACCACTTCCTTACTTTCCGGCCATGGAAAGAGGATTACAGAGGGAGCAAAGTTCAGCTAACCACACCCAGAAACCTCCCATGCCCTATTGATTGTGCGTGATGGTGGTATCCCTCTGTCTAGACACTGGATTGCACCTTTGGTGCTGCAGGCAAAGGCTATCTTGCAGCTGGGCTGAGTTGTGTGGCCCATGCAGGCAGAAACGAGGTGCAGGGCTGCTGAGGCTGATGGCTCTGGCTCCCCTTGGGAGTGGAAGCACGACCACTGCGGCAGCCCCAACTGCTTCTCACCAGTAAAGCTCGCTGCTGCCCATGGGCTCAGAGCAAGGAGGTACAGCATTCCTGGCCCTGGGCCATAGGTGAATATTTCACAGTACAAAACTTGTATGGGTGGGAAGGTTGATATGGTTTTCAGATATCATCCCATTACTTGTCCTTTAGACACTTAGTACTATTTATCATTGTTGTGGTTTAACCCTGATCGGCAACCAAGCACCACACAGCCACTCACTCACCCTCCCCCTGCCCTAGTGGGATGGGGGAGAGAACCAAAAAAAAACCAAAACCTAAAACCCGTGGGTTGAGATAAAGGCAGTTTAATAAGACAGCACAGAAAAAGAAAATAATAATAAAAGTAATAATAATAATAATGATAAAAGAAAATACAAAACAAGTGATGCCCAATGCAATTGCTCACCACCCGCCGACCGATGCCCAGCCCATTCCTGAGCAGCGATCGCTGCCCCCCCCAGCCAGCTCCCCCTGTTTATATACTGAGCGTGACGTCAGGTGGTATGGAATAGCCCTGTGGCCAGTTTGGGTCAGCTGTCCTGCCTGCGTTCCCTCCCAGCTTCTTGTGCACCCGGCAGAGCATGGAAAGCTGAAAAATCCTTGACTAGACTAAACACTACTGAGCAACAACTAAAACATTAGCATGTTATCAGCATTGTTCTCATACCAAGCTCAAAACACAGCACTATAGCAGCTACTAGGAAGAAAATGAACTAAGCTGAAACCAGGACAGTCATGCACTCTGTCATTATTAGCATCTTAACCATCTCCTGCTAAAAATCCTAAGCCACCACTGAAGTTTCTTGGTTCTCAGTACTTTTATAAAGCTTGCTTTCATACATTTTTTTCCATGTCTTCTCAATTTTTCTACAATTTAGAATATTTAATTGCTCTTAATTTTTGTCTTTTCCTTCTTGTCAATTCACGTACAAGTACATTTTGGTGCCTTCCACCCTCCCTTCAGAAACAGCTTTTAACTCAAGCGCTGACACCATATAATGCAACCGTGGTCCTGCAGCCTTCTCTGGGTAAATGGCTCTGTGCCAGACTTTGCGCCCCCTGGTACATGGTATGTAGAGATTTTTCAGAACATGTGCCCATATTTGAACTTTAAAAGTCCACTGGGAACACAAGTAATCTGAAGCCCAGAGCTAGCAGTTTGTTAGCAATGTTACTTCCATTTCAATTAAAACCATTAGAGCAAAATAAAATTGAAGTAACTAAATAGAAAAGTAGCTACCCAAAAGACAAGTATGCAGTAAAAAAGTCATTGCTTATGAGAGATTGAATCTTTTCCATCTATAGCCTCCTAAAACTTTGGGTCATTTGGCACAGTTCATCTGAAAGATTAATATTTGTCTTGTGTACTCTTGAAGCCTACATTACTGCATGTTTCAGTTTAGATCAGCAGAGATTTTTAGAACCTTATAGGTATGTCCATGGTATAAGATGGTAATATTGGTACAATATATTCCAAATCAACATGTAATAATATGTTTGCCAATTGCTTTGGGGTTAAATAGCAGATTTTTTACAACCTAGTTTCAACTTTCTCTCAATTCCTCTATTGTAAGCAATTTAGTTATGTATTTTCTTATGAAAGCACTAATTAAAATGTCAAACTTTTATATTTGAATTGAAATATTACTATGAGTGCTTAATGGCAGAGGAAATGCTGAGTTTTATTAATCATTTTTAGCGATTTATGACACTGCACACTGAGTATCTTGTGTTTTCTGTTTCAGATTAAATCAAATACACACAAGAAAGCTATTGCTTGAGAAAAAATAATGTCTTTACAGCAGTTTTTAATTCTTTCCTGACTTATGAAATAAGAAACGGTAAATATAATACATACATTAAACTATGTGGGAGTAGTTGCTTGAAAAATTTTGCCAAAGAAATTAACTTTAGGTTTACTTGACGCATATATAGAAATCATATTATAATGTAAAGTTTAAAGTCAAGATAATTTTCCTTGCCACTGCTTTTCACCTACAGACTGGGATTCTGAATGCATGAAATAAACCGTGAGAAATAATTAAGTTCTGCCTCTAAATTTTCATTTATAATACAAAAAGTGGCCTGTTCATGACAGTGGGTAGGTGTTTTGATATTACTTTAACAAGCCAGATTTTTTTTCAGTTTAAGAAAATGCTCAGCAATTCTTTCAGTACAGGTATGAGAAGATCAGTCGTTTGGGTTTCCTTCATGTAGTGATAATGTTGGCATAATATATGTTAGACACTGTTGAGGCTTTTGCAATGATTAACAAATGGTGAGTCCATTTGTGTGTTTTCAGTGCTGAATGAATAAGCATATGCAAAAGTGTGTGTATTCTCTAAAGGAAGAGTTGCAAGAGACAAACAAGAGACAAACAAGAAAATAATATTTGGTGCTGATTTCCTCATGTAGCTCTCCAGTGAGGGGAAAATCTAAAGCAGCTTTGAGATACTAGATTTGAAACATGCAGATGCTACAAATATAAGAATAACACAGAACAATAATGGAGAAATGTGACTTTTTGGATTTTGAGAACTCTTAGGAGGGAATGATGACAAGGACCACCTAAAAGACCTTGTTGCAGAAAGAGGATGGAATAAATGTTTAAAATTAACTCACATTTTACATTCTTTAAGCTTCTGTTGTATTTGCTTTTTAGAAAGATTTAGAAAAATTAAGTAATCTATGGGCAAACAGTAGTTTTTAAAAGGATTAGATGGAAAATCAATTAAACCTTCATGAAGTGCATTCTGTTTTGATTAAAGGAGGTTTTTCTGATCAAATGTGTGACACTGGTGCAGCTGAGTATCTTTGAAAAGTTCAGGTAACCACAAAGGTAGGTTTGGTTAAATGGTTGATGTTAAAAGTAACTCTTCAACTCAGTTTTCTTTAGTACTCTAAACATTTACATACTGTGAAGTGTTTTTCTTGATAATAAGTCCAAATCTGTAAATCATACATAATGCTGAAACCCATAGAAGTATTGCTTGTATTAGACTACAATATTACAAGATCTGGTCCATAATACCTATGGCCTTACATAAAGACAAAATGGCATGTGGTTTCTTAGATGAAGAGCTGTTCATTTTCATCAACAATTAAGGAATATCTTTCATTAGTAGGTGTGACTATATACATATATACACAAAGCAATTGTGTGATATGAATCCCATCAAAGAGCAATTTATCCCTAATACTAAAAATCAAAGGTCCATAACGCTTTTTACAGTTTTCTTTTTAATAATATCCTGATTGCAAACCAGACAATTGAAGTCACTAACTTTCTTATTAAACTTAGTTTGATAGGTTCAAACTGCATCATTTTCATTTGTTTTAAATTATTCAAAAGGCAATGAGACCCAGTAGAGTGTCTTTTGAGTCTGGCATAAAGGCAATCAAAAAGCACTGTTTAGTTCAAAGTAGTATTGAGACTGATTTACACTATCAAACAAAGCACGCTTCTCATTTATAGTTGCTTACATATTAACGTATGTCATGAACATAGCTCAGTTTATATCTGCGTGGATACACTCCAACAAAACAGGCATTTCTGTAAAGCTGTCAGGAAAACAAACCTGTTACCACATAAAAATACATGCAACACTCCAAATGCTTTATTTTAATGAATTTATGGTGCTGTGCTGATCCCAGGCTGTGAGGCAGATGACAGTGATTTATGACTCGCAGAGCAGCAGCCCTGATAGGATGATGAAGGACTGTTTCTCCTCATTATGCCAGCAGAGCTTCTTTTCATCTCTTCTCTTATTCTCTGTTCGTTGTTTGCCCTTGGCATCATCAGTCACTAGGCAGTACAGTTTACAAACACTGTTTTGCCTGGCAGATAATAAATTGTTCAGCCAATGATGTGAAATCTATCAAATTCCTACTAAGCTGCATCTTGAAACCCCTATTCAAGCTCTTGTCTGCGAGTGATCCATAGTTTAGATAACATTTTACTAAGAGATAGATTCTTTCCCTTCTCACACGTTACTTAGAGCAAGATGCATTTCCTTTAATCTTTCTGCAGGCAAAGGCTGACCAACCTCCAAGAGCTGTAGAGACTAAATCATTTGTTTCTGCACCTTTTTATTTTTGTTACAAAATCCGCATAGACAGTTTTATGGAGGGATAGTAGAGCAATATTTGACATTCTGGGTAACCAAATATGAATAACACCAAGATGGTAAATGAGTAGCTGGACTTCATTGTTGAAAAGAAAACATATAAACCATAACAGTGACAGGGACAGGTCTAAAACCAGAAACAATGTGTTGTATTTATCTGATTGGCAGTATCCACATAAAGTCATTTAAACTATAAAGCCGTGTTTGTTTGAGAGTGGCTTGGTATTTCAGTTGACTGCGAATGACTAAAGCTGCTAAATGGCAAATTAGGTACTTGTTTATTTAATCTAAAAAAAAAACCCCATCTAGATTATGAATCTAACCAAAATAAAAAGTACATGCTCTGGTACAACTTTCCTTAAATAATCCAGCTATGTGACAGAGAGACCATAATGTGACTAGAGACAGATTAGAATGGAGGAATATAGAAGAAGATTTGCAGAGTATGAAGCCTGAAGGTGAAGTGGAACCTTTCAGTGCCATACATACCTGCATTTTAAGCTGTTGGAACAAAGTCTTGAAAAATACCCAGTAACCATCATTACTGAGAACTCGGAGATTGCAGGCTGCAAGTAAAAAAAAAAAAAAAAAAAATTTAAAAA